>ML414763.1:0-31611 GCA_005239525.1 Nicotiana knightiana
AATATATATATATATATATTCCCCAAGTATATAGCTTGCAATATGTGGAATCACTTACCTTGACATGGATGACGAATATGAAGCTCCAAAATTGCTCCTAGGTCGGCTCCTTGGAGAAAATGAGATGAAATGAGTCAACCCCATTTTTGCAAACTTATACACTGCCTAGGCGATCCGTCTTTGCGTTCGCGAGCTCCCCATCACGTTCACGATGAACAAAAATTCTCAAAAGCCATTTCCAAACTCTTCTCAACAGCCTCTAGCATAATGGCCATAACTTTTGGTACAAAACTCCAAATGACAAATGATTTAATATTTTGAAACCTATACATCGAGATATACAACTCTCATGTTTTGGTTATCTCCCAATTCCTTATATACTTTGAGATATAAGCTGCCAAAGTCAGCCCTGTGCAACACAAATTTCTTCTTCATTTTCCCAGATAGTCTGTAGTGTACCAGCCATAACATTTTTTACAAAACTCCAAATTCTAAATGGTTTACTTTTATGAAAACTAGAACAAAGGGCTACAACTTTCATTTTTGGATCTATCTTCAAATTCCTTATATATTGTGAGATATAAGCCTCTAAAATCAGACCTACGTAACAGCAATTTTCTTCTTCGTGAACGCGAAGAACAAAGTCCCTGAAGCCAAATCCTTCTTCGTGAAAGCGAGAGGATCATCGCGAATGCGAAGAACAACACCAGACACTAGCATCAGCTATTGCAAAACAGCCCAAAATGATCCGAAATCGCCCCAAAACATACCCAAGGCCCCCGGGGCCCTGTCCAATCGCACATACCAATCCCATAACATAACACGTACCTGCTCGAGGCCTCAAATCACCTCAAACAACACCGAAATCATGAATCGTACCCCAATTCAAGCTTAATGAACTTTAGAACTTCTAACTTCCACATCCGATGTTGAAACCTATCAAATCACGTCCGATTAACCTCAAATTTTGTACACTAGTCACATTTGACACTACGGACCTACTCAAATTTTCGGAATCAGATTCCGACCCCGATATCAAAAAGTCCACTTTCGGTCCAACTTTTCAAAAACCTTCAAATTTCTAAATTTAGCTAAATGACTCCAAAATGACCCACGGACCTCTGAATCCACATCCGGACGCGCTCCCAATACCAAAATCACCATACGGAACTATTCCCCGACTCGGAATCCCAAACGGACATCGATAACACTGAAATGCACTTCAACCCAAATTTATGTTTCTTCCAAAATGCCAACTTCCTCAATAGACGTTGAAACGCTCCCGGGTCATCCAAAACCCGATTCGAACATACGCCCAAGTCCGAAATCATCATGCGAACCTGTTGGAACCTTCAAATCCCAATTCCGAGGTCTTTTACTCAAAGATCCAATTTAGTCGATTCTTCCAACTTAAAGCTTCTGAAACGAGAATTCTCTTTACAAATCAACTCCAAAACTCCGTGAATTCAATTTCGACTATATGTACAAGTCATAATACCTGAAGTGAAGCTGCTCATGGCCTCAAATTTCTGAATGACGCGCTAGAGCTCAAAATGACCGATCCGGTCGTTACAGCAGTCCTTCACTGCTCCAATAGTTCCTTAAGCGCATATGCGGGCATCGTAGATGCAGAATTCTCCTCGCACCTGCGACCCCTGACAAACCATCAAAAATACCCTTCTTGCTTGACTCTACACACGTGCGATCCCGCACCTGTTGTCTCCCTACTGCAGCTGCGAAATACCAGAAACCAGCAAACTTCAGCAATAGCATAAGTCCAATATTTCATCCCTTAAGTGTTCGAAACACACCCAAGGCCCCTGGGATCTTAACGAAACATAACAACCAGTGCAAAAACACCATAAAAACTTAGTGGGGCCCTCAAATCATATCAAACAATGCTAAAAACATAAACCACCCTCTGATTCAAACTTAATGAACTTGAAACTTCCAAATTCGACAACCGACCCATCAAACCACGTCCGATTGACCCCAAAGTTTGTGCAAAAGTCATATTCCACCTTACAGACCTACTCCAACTTCCGGAATCGGAATCCGATCCTGATATCTTCAAAGTCCACTACCGGTCAAAATCTCCAAAACTTCGACTTTCGTCATTTCAATCCTAAATGAGCTACAGACCTCCAAAACACAATCCGGACACGCACCGAAGTCTAAATCACCCAACATATCTAACAGAACCGATGGAACGCCATTCTGGAGTCGCCTTCATACAGTTCCGACTACGGTCAAAGTCCTAAGACTTAAGCTTCCGTTTAGAGACTAAGTGTCCCAAAACACTCTGAAACCACAACCAACACCTTCCGACAAGACACATACGCAGAAAAAGACACGGGAAAAGCAGTAGACAGGGGATCGGGGATATTAACTCTCAAAAAGATCGATCGGGTCGTTACAATTACCAATTAAATATTAATTAAAATACCTCTAAATAATTTTCTCAAAATTCAGTTGCGTAACCAACGGATCAAGGAACACTTCTTGGAAAGCAATGTCATTTTTCCGTACTTATCTTAATTTTCAATATTATACTCCCTTTGTTTCAATTTATGTGAACCTATTTCCTTTTCAATTTGTGCCAAAAAGGATGACCCATGTCCTTATTTCTTATTTGGAAATAATTTACCATTATGCAATGATTTATAGCCACATAAAATATATATGTACCTCATTTTACCCCACAAATTCAAAAGTCTTCTTTATTTTCTTAAACTCCGTATCCAGTCAAATGGGTTCACATAAATTGAAACGGCGGAGTATTTAATTAAAATGTATTTGATAAAAAGATTTCAATGAAGCGGTGTTGGATGACACCGCTTACACTAGGGTGTGTCCGCCCCGGCTCCCACCTAGCCGCTTAAACTAAAAATAGCTAGTGGAGGTATAACATTTGTATAGTTTATGTATTATATGTGTATAATAGTGTATAATTAATGTATAAACTATATATATGGTTAGAAAAAGTAAATAATGAATATGGACGGCTATTTGTATAAAGATCCCTTTTTTTAATATTATCAATCCATAGATTTGTAGTCGTACCCTATATTTGTGTCACCTTTTAACATGTACCCTATTTTTAAAATTTTATTATTTGGTAGCCAGCTGACAAAAAATTCGTAATAAGATGACAATTACACCTCTGACAAAAGATATAAAACCTACATCATGCATTAATCGCGTGATCTGCAACCTCATTCGTGAAAAAAGATCTCATCCTCTCCTCTCAACAACTTTATCAAAAAACCAGAAACTTGTCCAGATTCATCTTCAGAATCACACTTGCATGAAGTTGTTTCACGTTGAAGCTAAAACTTCATGCTAATGTAGCATGAAGTTGATTCATGTTGAAACTAAAACTTCATGCTAATATAGCATGAAGTTGTTTCATATTGAAGCTATAAAAAAAATGCTAATGCATGCTGAAGTTATTTATCATGTATTCTATAGTTTTGTCATGAGCTTTACCCGACATTTCAGTCTAAACATGTTGAAGTTATTTAGTTCATTTGCTAAAACTTCAGACTAAACATACTGAAGTTATTTAGTTCATTTGTTAAAACTTCAGACTAAACATGCTTAAGTTTTTGTCTTGCAATATGTAGTTTTCTAATGAGTTTTTGCTAACGCATACTGAAGTTATTTAGTTCATTTGCTAAAACTTCAGATTAAACATGCTGGAGTTATTTAGTTCATTTGCTAAAACTACGGACTAAACATGCTTAAGTTTTTTAGTTCATTTGCTAAAACTTCAACTAAATATGCTTAAGTTTTGTCTTGCAGTATGTAATTTTCTAATAAGTTCTTACTAATGCATGCTGAAATTATTTAGTTCATTTGCTAAAACTTCATACTAAATATGCTTTATTTTTTAGTTCATTTGCTAAAACTTCATACAAAACATGCTTAAGTTATTTAATTCATTTGCTAAAACTTCAGACTAAACATGCTTAAGTTTTTGTCTTGCAGTATATAATTTTCTAATGAGTTTTTTCTAATGCATGCTGAAGTTATTTAGTTCATTTGCTAAAGATTCATACCAAAACATGCTGAAGTTTTGTCCTGCTGTCTGCAGTTTTGTCAATAGTCTTTTATTAAAGAAGGGCAAAATTATCTTTTTAAAACGCTTTTAACAAAAAAATAGGTACGGATACAAATGAAAAAAACAAAATGAATATAAGTTAAAAAGAAGCGATCAAATAGGGCGCCCATGAAATTTTTACGACCATAGACGAAACCTAGTTTTCCAACAAGTACTGGATTACATATTGAACTAGATTTATTAATCAAATTCCTCCCAACGATCAACATTTCTCTCATCTGTCTCTCTGCCCGTTTGTCTGTTTCCTAAGAGGTAGCAGTTTTTTTATTTTTATTAGACTTAATCAAGATAGTAAAATACAACACACCAAACCAAAATACATATACATTTTTATTTTTCTCATTCCCCTCTCTTCACTCACACACACATAGACAGTTAGACACACATTCCCTCTTAACTATTTTCTTGTTTTCCCATTTCAAGAAACATCTTTGGCTCACCTTGGCTTCCAAATTTTCTCTTCTGAGCTTCAACATCCTCAAAATCCTCGTCCTCAAATTTGCTTATTAAAGACAGGTACTCAAAATTTTCTCGAAAAATCTTGACCAAAACCAAATAAAGAGAGACGGTAAAAACTGTGATCCCAACTAAATACCAACTGAATTGGATATTTACTAATGACTTTGCTCTTTTTAGGGCTTCATTATTATGGCATCTAACCACTTGATGACCATCTTCCAAATTCAAAAAACAACCTTTTGGTATAAAATCTGGAGTCCAAAGCATGACACCTATAACCATAAGCCAAATTCCTTGAAACATAATGCTATAAGATCTTACGAAACTGTTCAAGAAACTCTTGGGGAAAGGAATGCTCAAAAGGGTAGTGGCTAAAGATGCAAAAATAACAATTTGGAGAAGCCAATGGTATTGTCCTTCAAGACCTGTATGGTCAGTAGAATGAAGATGGAACAGAAGAAGTTCTTGGCCAAAAGCAACAGCTCCAAGAAATAGTGTGAGTCCATATTTGGCTGTGGTTGAAGGGATATTAATTTTGTCAAAGATAATTGAAAAGACTGCATAGACAAAGAAAGTAAGTGATATATTTGCATGTTCAAAATTATGGAGATGATAAGAAGGAATGGTTCCATCAGAGTCTAGAGGTTGGTGTTTTGATGGACCAATGAAGAGTTCCATTGATATGGAGGCTAAGGTGCCACCCATAATGAAGAAAAGTTCGGCGTACCTGATTTTAAAAGTACAATGAGTTAAGTGCTAAAAATTATAAAAAGACGAACGCATCAAAATTAAATTCTGAAATTGCTCTATGAATAATCAAGAAAAGCTCTAAAATACGTGACCTCAAATGTACAACGAGTCAAGTGCACTAAAACTTTCAAAGATTGAATTCATCAAATTTTAATCCTATATATTGCTTTGAATAATCAAGAAATGTCCTAAATACCTAATTTAATTCTAATTTATAATGAGTTAAGTGCTAAAACAATTTTCAAATTAAACTCATCAAATTTAAATCCTGAAATTACTCTCAATAATCAAGAAAAAATCTATATATATATATATATATATATATATATTAATTTCAAAAGTGTGATAAGTTGAGTACTAAAAATCTTAAAAGCCGAACTCATCAAATTAAATCTTGAAACTACTCAGAATAATGAAGAAAAGTTCTAAATACCTGCTTTTTGATGCTGGGAACCATAGCAAAGAAGTGTAGGATTTTGGGTGCAGAGCATGTAATTTTATGTGGTTGAGCAAATGCCAAATACCAATAAGAAAGAAACCAAAACCTGGTATTACGTGCCCTATCAATGAGCCCATTTTATGAGTTATCACAAATACTTTATTTATTAGTCTTGGATGAGAAGAAATGAGGGAAAAGCGAGAAGATTATATAGATGGCTAAGGAATCATGACGTACTTTATTTCTATTTATTTTATTTTAAAAGATTTTTATTAGTACAAACTTGACAAAAAACCATGGATGTGGCAGTGGCGGATTTCAATGGATGAGATCCCTCCTTCATTGATGGTATCGGGTTTGAGTCGTAAGAATAAAGAAGTTCCTAATAGACGATGCTTCCCTTTTAATGAGTCACATACAACGTTAATCCGTTTTAGTTTTGCTAGTGATACATTTATATATAAAATGAAAAATTATAAATAAGCTTGAAAAGAAATCTTACGGCTTGTTTGGTGGTTGTTACGTATCGTTTTATAATTTATCGTATCGTATTGTATTTTATTGTATTGTATCGTTTGATAAATATAATGTTTGGATAAATTGTGTTGTTTTCCATCGTTTCAAAAAATCACGCACCAGCAATATAAAATAAACTTGCAATATTAGATAGAAAAATTATGATACAGGGTAAAATTATTATATAAAAAGGTAAGATAAATGATAATATAAAATTATTTAATAATAATGAAAGGTGAGATTGAGAGAAAAAGACAAGGTAACAACGCGACCACACCAAATCGATCGTTACATAAAATGTCACATTTTGTCGTAATATAACGACGAATTTAACAATACGATACAATAAAATTTAAATAACAATCAAAATAAACATCGTATTTAAAATAATAATATGATACAATATAATGGGTAACAACCCCCAAACAAGCTGTTAGGAAAATGTTGCGTGCAAACTTTTTTTTTTCTCCTTCTATTTGTTTGAGAGTAAAAGATGTTTTGAAACTCACATACAATTGTTTCGCAAAAGCTTATTTTAAAAAATCACTGAAACCAAATCTAAATTACATTTGTAAGCCTCCAAAAAGCTGTTATTTCCACCTCATTAAGCTCAAACTTGCACGTTAAGTTCATGCACAAACAAAGCCACGAGAATTTAACACATGCATTCACCATATATGAATGAGATTTAGAGGTTTAATCTATATCTATATATTATTAAAAGGAGAGGAAAAAGCTCTCTCATTAAGTCAAGTGACATCATAGAAAAAAGCTGCATGACATAAGTAGTTAATAATTATTATTTTTAAATTTAAAAATAACAAAAATTTGAATGAGTAGCCACATGACATAAGTAGTTCATAATTATTTATTTAATTAATAATCAGTTATTAGTTATTATTTTCGAATTTAAATATCTATAAAATAATAACATAAAATATTTTATAATAAAAATGAAATTTTTAAAAAATGTCCATTCAAATTGGAAAGTAGTTTCAAATTGGACATTTTAAATTATATTAAAATAAAAACTAAAATTACAAATAAAAAACTGCCAATTTAAAATTTTTTGATTTTTAATATTTTTTTTCTTTATAAAAAAAGTTTATTTATTCAAAATATGTTATTTAGAATAATAGAATAAAATATAATATTAAAAAATATGTATCTTCTATTACACTATAAAAAGAAAGTAGCATAAAAAAATTTAATCATCTATATATTATTAAAAATTGAGAAAAAATTCATCTACTTAAGGCCAAGTGGAAGCCTAAAAAAATGCCACATGACATAAGTAGTTAATAATTAATTATTGGTTATTATGTTTAAATTTAAATATCTATAAAATAAATTTTTTTACAGTAAAAACGAACATTAAAAAAAAAAACTACCATTCAACTTGAAAACTAATTTCAAGTTGGAGTGTTTAATTATTTGAATAAAAAAATTAAAATTAAAAAATAAAAAAAATGCCAATTTAAAGTTTCTTCATTTTTTTGATAATTTTTGTTTTTCTTTCTAAAAAAAAAATAATTATTCAAAAAAATATTATTGAGGATAATAGAATAAAATAAAATAATTGTATCTTCTATTATTTTATAAAAATAAAATAGCATACGAAATTTTAAATAAAGTAATATGATAAAGAAGTTTCTATTAACAATGCAATAATACTAAATATTGGATAATATAATAAAGAAAAATACAGAACAAAAAAGTTATTCGATGCATATATAAGTCTCATTAATTTAATAGAGATTTTTATTCATTAGGTTTTAGATAATATTATTTGAATACAATAGGATAAAATTTAAAATAAAAAAATTATTTCAAGAGTAATAAAATATATATATATCTTCTATTAGATTATAAGAATAAAGTGGTAGACAAAAATATTAAACAAAGTAATATACTATTAAAACTTTATATGCAATGCATTAATACTAAATATTTGATAATATAATTAAGAAAAATACATAACAAAAATGTTATTCGATGACTATACAAATCTCTTTAATTTAATAGATATTTTATAAAATCCGGATAATATTATTGAGAATAATAGGATAAAATTATAATAAAAAATATTTCTAGAGTAATAAATATATATATATATATATATATATATATATATATATATATATATATATATATATATATATATATAGAGAGAGAGAGAGAGAGAGAGAGAGAGAGACAAAAATATTAAACAAAGTAACATGCTAATAAAAATTTCTATTAACAATGCAATTATATTAAATATTGGATAGTATAATATAAACAAATACATAACAAAAAATTTATTGGATGACTATATATAGTCCTTTAATTTAATTGTAAGCTTCGTTGCCCGACAATATGGAGTACTGACCACACCGAGGGACAGGCCCTGAATTCTCGGGCCGACTTCATACGTTCTATTACTTAGAGATTTTATTCATTAAATTCATATAATAGTATTGACGACAACAGAATAAAATTAAAAATTAAATTAGTTCAAGATTAATAAAATATATAAACATCTTCTCTTATATTACAAAAAGAAAGCGAGCAGAAAAAATATTAAACAAAGTAATATGCTAATAAATGTTTTTATTAACAATGTAAAAATACTAAATATTGGATAATAGAATAAAGAAAAATACAAAACAAACAAGTTTTTCAATGACTATATAAGTCCTTTTAATTTAACAACGATTTTATTATTGGGTATATCACATTGACAAATAAGATGACAACTGAAATTTATTAAGGCAATACGATCTAATTTACTCAAACAAGCCCGATCATAATTTAATTTAATTAATATTTTTTAATATTGACCGCGTATCGCCCGGGTAGGACTACTAGTATAAAAGTAACAATAGTGTTACTATCAAACAACAGTTCATTATTTTAACTTGAATTTATACTTCGATGCATTTATTGAAGCATTATGTACATTGAAGATAGAAGTGGCACATGAAGATAGACGTAGCATGTGACTGCCATATGAGCAAATGAGATTAGTAGAGTAGTTAGTTATAACTAATTATGTGAATGGTAGTTACGATTTAACAGAAGAGTAGAGTTAGTTAACCCTTGTTAGTGTGTATATATAGACTATCAGTCATTGCATTCATTAGATTCAGAGAAAATATCTTAGCTCATGTTGCTCTCCAATGGAGCTCGTGTTCTAGAATCTTCTCACACATCTCTCTTCTTTTTCTATGGAGTCAATCTCAGATTCTTGTTATGGTATTAGAGCACAGGAGTTAGATTCACGCTTTCTGTGATTATCATTCTTTATTTTCTGCAGATTCATTCTGCTATTGATTGTTTGCGTTTTATTTCCTTTTTCGATTCATTGACCTAGGGTTTGCATTTCCTTTTTATTTGTAATTAGCAAGCTTATGATTCATTGAAACAAGGAATTAACTCCATTTAACTCGTCAACAATGGCAATTACAGAGGAAACTTCGAGTGGAACCAGCGGAGGAACAACCATAGATCATCATCATCTTTTGTATCTACAACCATGTGATACTCAAGGTCCTCCTTGATTCGATTCAGCTAACTGGAACTGAAATCTATGCACTATGTAGTAGATCGATGAAAATAGGTCTAATTGGAATGAGTAAGTTAGGTTTTGTTGATGGTCGTTGTACCAAGGACAAATTTAATCGTATCTCTGCATGAGCTTTGGGAGAAAGTAACGCTATAGCGCTATCATGGATAATGAATGTTGTAATCAAAGAATTGCTCAATGGAATTGTGTATAAGTCTAGTGCACATAAGGCGTGGAAAGATTTGAAGGATAAATATGATAAGGTTGATGGATCACATATTTTCTTTTTGCACAAGGAGATTGCCACTTTGTTGTAGGGAATTTCTTTTGTTTCTTCATACTTCTCAAAGTTCACAGACCTTTGGGAGGAATATGATGCATTAATGCCACATCATGGTTGCGATTATCCCGAATCTAAGAATTATTTTGATCATTTTGAGTATCGAAGGTTGTTACAATTCTTAATGGGATTTAATAGACTTATGCCCAACCTAGAAGCCAAATTATGGTGATGAGCCCAGTGCCTATTGTTAATAAGGCCTACTCGATGATAGCTTCTGAAGAAAGTCAAAGAGCACTAGGAAAATTCTCACAAGCAGTTGACATAGGAGATGGAACAACACTATTTACTAATAAAGGAACGAATACAGGGAACAACTGTAAATCTAGAAGTGGTAATTTGTTCTGTGACTACTGCAACCATAAAGGACACACAAGAGAGACTTGTTTAAAATTGCATGGTTACCCAGCTGACTTCAAAATGAGAAAGAGAGTTGGAGGTTTTCCTCAACGATCTATGGCTAATGCTACAACATAGGAAGGACAACATTCAGTTACCCAACCAATGGCCAATGAAGCATCACAAGAAGGGCAACAGATGATGAATACAACAACAGGCACTGCAGCACATGGAATGCCAATCAAGTTTACTCAGGAACAGTATGATCAGATCCTAAAGCTAATCAACAAGGAATCATGTGAAAATATGATGAATTTTGCAGGTACAACTAATGTTTCTATCTTAGATGACAAGACTAAAGGTGAAAACTGGATAGTGGACTCTGGTGCAACCAACCACATGGTACACACCAGAGAACTACTTGATAAGATAAACACCAGTACATTAGGAAATGACTCAAAGGTGCATTTACCTGATGGTACATCACTTGACATGGCTTGCACATGAGAAAGTAAGATTGCTGACACTAGAATTATCAAAAATGTGTTGTATATTCCAGATTTTAAATACAACTTATTGTTTGTCTCTAAGCTGACTAGGGACTTGAGGTGCTTTATATAATTTTATCTTGATTTTTGGATAATGTAGGACCTTCACAGTGAGAAAGTGAAAGGGGATTGGTAAGGAGCTGGATGGTTTGTACAACTTATAGCATAAAAGGGCTAAAGCCAAGGCTGCAACTATGCATTAACACAATGATTTTGCAAAGGAGGAGGACTTAAGGTTGTGGCATGGAAGACTTGGACATGATCCAAATAGAGTAGTCAAGAAAATTCCAAATATGAAGTTTGAGAATAGTGATGACAGAATAAATAAGTGCACAATTTGCCCTATAGCTAGGCAAGGAAGACTGTCTTTTTCCAAAAGTACAAATAGGTCACATAAATCTTTTCAATTGATACATGTGGATGTATAGGGTCCATATAGAGTTCCAACTCATAGTGGACATAGATATTTCCTCACTATAATATATGATTGTAGTAGAATGATATAGACTTACTTTGTTGAGGCTTAAAAGTGATGTGGTTGTATGTTTGAGACATTTTCTATCCTTAATAAAGACTTAGCTTGATGTAGCAGTGAAAATCCTGAGTGATAATGGTCCTGAGTAATTCAATTCTGATTGCAATAATCTGTTTCAATCCTATGGTATGATCCACCAGAGTTCTTGTGTCCACACCCCACAGTAAAATGGAGTAGTGGAAAGGAAACACATAAACATATTGGAGGTAGCAAGAGCTATCAGACTTCAGGGACATTTACCTCTCAAATTTTGGGGAGATTGTGTGCAAGAAGTTGTCTATGTAATTAATAGACTTCCTCTATCAGTCTTAGTAGGAAAATCATCTTTTGAAGTACTGCATGGGAGACCACACAACACATGAGAACCATAAGTTGCTTGTGCTTCGCTAAAGTAGTAGGAGAAGGAGATAAGTTTGCAGCCAGATTAGTAGGGGCTATACTGAAGGGATACTCTTCTTCCCAAAAGGGTTATAGACTATATAATATTTCCACTAACTCCTTTTTTTTTAGCAAGGATGTCAAATTTATGGAACACATATTTCCTTTCCAGTTGTTGAAGGAAGGGAGACTACAGGTGTTCCCAAATAATGTTCTAGATTCCTCAGTTGCTGATCCAAATGATATAGCTTCCACTGACATTGTTGTTGCTCCATAACCAGAACCAAAAGATTCACCACCTGAGAGGACTGTTTCTCCAGTAGCTACACCCATTGTATATGCTCAAACAATGTCACTACCAGTGATGTCTTATGAAGAAACACATCTTACTGAAGATATGCAGCCCCAACTACAGCTCCTTCCAGGAAATATTACACTCAAGAATGCAGTTACTCAGCTTAGAAAAGTCAGCTAGGACTGTTGAAGAACCTGTGTGGATGCAAGATTATGTTTGTAATGGTTTCTTAACAGGCTCCGTTGGGAAGCTTCCTTGCAAGTATCCTATGCAGAATTACCTCAGTCATGCAGGAGTCTCAAATAAGTATCAGTCTTATCTATCAAAATTACCAACATTAAGGAGCCTATGAGCTATGAGGAGGCTGCAACTAATCCTAAATGGATTAAGGCAATGCATCAAGAGCTTACTGCACTCAAGGACAATGGAACTTGGAACCTAATTGATTTACCAGCTGGTAAAGTACCTAGTGGATGCAAATGGTTATTCAAGATGAAATATAAAGCTGGTGGAGAGATTGAAAGGTACAAGGCACGACTAGTGGCTAAAAGGTACAAGCAAGTAGAATGACTAGAGTACCAGGAGACTTTTTCCTGTAGTGAAGATGGTAATAGTCAGAGTTGTCTTAGCTCTGGCAGCAGCACACAATTGGCATTTACATCATATGGATGTTTACAATGCATTTCTCCAAGTAGACCTTACTGAAGAGGTTTACATGTGCCTCCTAAAGGGATTTCCCAGCCAGAGGGAGAAGGTATGCAGGCTGAACAAATACTTTAATGGATTGAAGCAGGCTTCAAGACAATGAAATATAAAGTTGACTGAGGCACTATTCAAATCAGGCTTTGTGCAAAGCCATTTTGATTACTCTTTATTCACAAAGAAACAGGACGCAGGACTAGTGATCATTCTAGCATATGTAAATGATTTTCTCATAACAAGGAATGATCAATGCTTGATTTCTCAGGCAAAGTCCATACTGCAAAGTAATTTCAAAATCAAAGATCTAGGAGAATTAAAATTCTTTCTTGGAATTGAGATAACAAGATCCAAGGAAGGAATATTAATGAACCAGAGGAAGTTTAAAATAGAGATGATCACTGAACTTGGGTTGGCAGGTTCAAAACCAGCAACTATACCAATGAAGTGCAATCAGAGGTTCACTATTATGGAATATGATCAACACACAAATTGGAAGGAAGATGAGAAATTGGCAAATGTAGGACCATATCAAAGATTAGTTGGAAAATTGCTATATCTCACTATGACAAGGCAAACATATACTATGCAGTCCATCTGTTGAGCCAGTTCATGAATTTCCAAAAGAAATCATACATGGAAGCAACAATCAGAGTTGTTAGATACATCATAGGTGCCCCAGGATTAGGCTTATTAATGAGCTCCAAATAGTCTACGAAACTCACAGCTTTCTATGATGCAAATTGGGCATCTTGTCCAGTCTCTAGAAGATTAGTGACAGGTTATGTGATGAAGCTGGGAAACTCTCTAGTGTCCTAGAAATCAAAGAAGCAGTGCACAGTTTCAAGAAGTTCAGCTGAAGCTGAGCATAAGAGCATGGTAGTGGGAGTTTCAGAGATCCTATGGTTGACAGGATTATGCAAAGAATTAGGAGTGAAGATTGATTTTCCAGCGGAGTTGCATTGTGACAGCAAACCAACAATTCAATTGCTATGAATCCTATATTTCATGAACCTATGAAGCACATTGAGATACACTTGCATTTCATCAGGGAAAGAAATCAACAAGGGATTATCAGAACCAAATATGTGATGTCTAAATACCAAGAGGCAGATCTATTTACAAAGGCTCTAGGAAGGTCACAACATGAGTACTTAATGAGAATGCTAGGAGCACTCAATCTATTTTCACCACCTAGCTTGATGGGGAGTATTGAAGATAGAAGTGGCACGTGGCTGGTATGTGAGCCAACGAGATTAATATAGTATTTAGTTATAACTAATTATGTGAATAGTAGTTAGGAGTTAACAAAAGAGTAGAGTTAGTTAACCTTAGTTAGTGTGTATATATAGACTATTAGTCATTGTATCATCAGATTCTGAGAAATATCTTCTCGCACATCTCTTCGATGGAGCTCGTGTTCTAGAATCTTCTCGCACATCTCTCTTCTTTTTCTATCGAGTCAATCTCATATTCTCATTATTATGTACGACTAAACAGCAATGGAAATTAATTAAAGAAAGAAATGTGCTTTGATATAATATTGCGAGCTAATTAAGCAAAGTAATTGAGCTGGATGTTAGGAATTTGTCATGATTTTCTTACCTTATATAGATTTATTCTTTTACTTGAAGGAAGAGTAGAATATTAACCACAATTGTTTTACTTCTCTTAAAAGAAAAATATAGTTCTCTTCCATATTTGACAGATTCATTTTTTGAAGAAAAAAGTTGTGGCCTCTATAAATTGTAGATATGTCCTTCACAGAAAAACACAACAATAGCATTTACAATGTAGCTCTTCAGAGAGTTTTTCTTATTGGGGAGAACTTATTCTCTCAATATATTTTTCTCTTTTATATTAGTAGATTGATGTATGTCACTTGATCAAACTATATTACATTACCATGCATATTTAGTATAGTTCTCTTTGTCATCTGATTTATCATCGCCAAGATTTGCTTTACTAGCTTTCACATGATGCCTTGTTATTTTCGATCCCAATATTGGATGTGTATGTTATTCATATTGGTGAAAGGAGTGAAATTCCTTTTCCCCTTCCTGTCTAAACCTATGTTTAATTTGCCTTTTGAATTACCAATTTCCTTTGTATGCGATCTCTTAAAACTATTTTAATTTGTTTTCTCAGCTTTAGTATTTTATCTATAATACAAATAATTAATGACATATTTTATTCATTTTACGATATTCAAGAGCAATTATTGCTAAAAAGTTTCATTGAAACACTATAGAATGTGTTAATACTATTATTAATCTTTAATAAAAGTGCTTTTTCTGAAATATATTTTTTACTCTCCAAAATGTGAACACCGGAAAACTTTTTCTACGGAAGTGTCATTCGAAATATAAGTCGTTTATTTTCCGTTATGTCAAACACATTTAACTTCTTTTCTTTTTAATTCTTCAGCAATTTGCACCTCATATTTTGAATAGATGTTCCCTTCTTTTCACCTATCTATCATACCACCGAAAAATTTTTGCCACGAAATGTTAGAATCTTATGTGCTATTCTGGTACCTAAACTCTCACGAATCTTCGTAATTCAATTAATCGGCTATCTGAACTTTCATCTTATTGACAAGAATTTGATTTCCCGCCTTGTAATACCTCCCTATTTCTCTTTCCCCGCCGCCGTATGAAATTTTTTTACAAATAAATAAATAAAGAAAAAAAAACCCTCCCATGCACATAATTAATAAGGCACGAATAAAATAGGTCCTTAAGATTCTACAGAAGAAATAGTCTCATAATTTGTATATCAACGAACGGTGTCTTACTTTTATAGTGACAAGACATGCCTTTGTTGTTGAGATTTAGACAAATAGAAGTTGCAGCTGCAAGAAAATGTCATCTTTGTTTTGGTTACTCGGCATGATATGTTATTTTGTGATTTGAGGAAATTTCCAGAGTCTATGTACGTCACATTCGCTTGTTGAAGCGGACTTCGTTTATTGTAAAGCATATATCTCATGCTCTTTCCTAAACTTAGAGTGTCACGACCCAAAATTCATAAGGTCGTGATGACGTCGGACATCATTGTCAGTCGAGCCAATTATTAATTAATTAAAATAATTTCTGGTTTTAATATTTATGAAAAGCATTTCCTTTTACTTTATTACATATTAACTAAATAAAATCTGTTAAGTAAATACAATGCTTTAAATAGCCTATTTTAACAAATATATCCCAACACATCCCAGAACCCGGTGTCACAAGTACATGAACAATTTCTAAGAATTTATACAATCATCACAAAGTCTGTCCGAAATACAAATTGGACAATGAAATTTAAAATGAAAATAATTACAGTACGAGGGAGGCTTTGTCAGCTGCGGATCGCCTCCGGATGATGCAGCTCGCCTAAGTCTCCGAATCCTCCACATTGCTATGAAAGTATCTGTACAATAAAATGCACAGCAAGTGTAGTATGAGTATAAAAATAACGTGTACTCAGTAAGTCGCCCGCCTAACCTCAGAGAGGTAGTGGCGAGAGGTCAAATTAGACATTTGCTAAAGGTCAATTTAGAATATTCAAGTATGATACTAAGCATGATTATCATAGGCAATTTATTAAAATCAGGAATAATTATTATCAACTCCGTTCACATTTAATACTTTATATCTTCGTCATATTAATAACAATTAATCAACATGGGTGATTAAATCAAATAACAATTAACCAACGGGAAGGAATAACTTCTTCCAAAATCTTTTTAATAACTTTAAATCTCTGTCATTTCAATTGACAACTTAAATTTTCAGGCCAGTAATTAGGCAAAAATCATAGCAACTACGCAGTAAATATCATGCGCAAGCAATGCCGAGGGTCGAACGACACAGACCAATAACAATAAATTGTGCACTGCCGAGGGTCGAACGGCTCGAACCATAGATGTATCTATCTGCCCCGCTCGCGAATCGATCATGCGATGTAGTTATACATACAAATAATAAGGCTAGCCTGCTCGTGAATCATATCTGTGACTCAGGTGCTCATATGTACACATATCCACATAATAAATCTGTATTTTATCAAGAAAGCAGTTTTTCTCAGGAAAGTGGTAAAATTCTTCTTAAAGGAACATGAAATATAGCTTTTAAATCTTTGTTTTGAAACTCATTTGCCAAGTTTAATGATATTCCATAATGTAACCCTACCAGGTATACAATTATCCACGGAGGAATCAATTCTCTTTCTAAATGATTAAGAAAATGAACTCTAGTCTTCTTTATATATTCAATTACGATTTCGATTATATTAGCAGTTCAATATTACAGGCAGGATCACAAGTACAACACGTAAGGCATGCTATTGGGTCGTAGACTACCCAGACATGGCATAATAGTAGCTACGCACGGACTCTCGTCACCTCGTGTGTACGTAGCCCCAGAAGATAATAACACATACTTAATTAATTCACCTAAGGGGACAATTCTCCCTCACAAAGATAGAAAGGAGACTTACCTCGCTCAGAAATTCCATAACCAGCTTCCAAGCCCTTCCGACGACTCCAACGGACGCACAACGCCCCAAAACTATCCAAATAATGGCAAACCAATGAAAATATACTCTAATATTTGCAACAAGTCCAAGTTATATAATTTCCCAACCCTGCTTAGTGAAATAATAAAATTCCCTCGGGCCCACGTGCCCAGAATCCGAAAATTCTCGAAGATAAATTCTACCCATAGCTTTACTAATTTAAATATACAATTTACTCTACATTCCATGCTCAAATTCGTGGCTAAAAATAAAATTACCATTTCTAGGTTTTCTTCAATATTTCCAAATTTTCCCACAATTTTCATGTATTTCCATGCAATAACCTTGTATTTAACTTAGAAACATGAAGGAGTTACTTACCTTGTGATTCCTGACGAAAACCCTCTCTTGAAGCTCCTCCAAAATCGACCAAACCAAGGAAATGAAGAAATGGCCAACAATTCTCGGTTTTAAAACATTCTGCCCAGACCATTTTTTCGCACCAGCGATCCATCGCACCTGGATTCCGTAGGTGCGACCAAACCTCCGCACCTGCGGCTTTCCTCAGCTCGTGCCAACTTCGCACCTGCACCCCATAACCGCATTTGTGACCTCGCACGGGTGAAAATACGATCGCACCTGCGCTCCCAGCCGGAACGTCAATTCTTCGCACTTGCGGTGCCATAGCCGCACCTGCGGCTCCACACCTGCGGCCAAATCCTCGCAGGTGCGGTCACACCATATGACAGCAAATTCCAGCCTTCTTCAAACCCTCAACTTGATCCGTTAAACACCTGGAATCCACCCGAGGCCCCCGGGTCCCCGTCCAATTATACCAACCTGTTCCAAAACATAATGCGGACTTACTCGAGGCCTCAAATCACATCAAACAACATCGAAACCACGAATCGCACCCAAATCCCAACTTTAAGAACTTAGAAATTTCCAACTTCTACATCTGACGCCGAAACCTATCAAATCACGCCTGATTGACCACAAATTTTGCACACAAGTCCTATTCGACATTACGAACCTGCTCCAACTTCCGGAATCGCATTCCGACCTCGATATTAAAACTTCCCCTTCCGGTCGGATTTCTCAAAAACCTTCAAATTTCTATCTTTAGCCAAATGACTTCAAAATGACCTACGGATATCCAAATTCACTTCTGATCGCGCTCCCAACTCCAGAATCACCATACAGAGCTATTCTCAGACTCGGAATCCCAAACGAACATCAACATCACTGAAATGCGCTTCAAGCCAAACTTAGGAAATTTCTTCAAAAATGTTGACTTCCACAATATGCATCGAAACGATTCCGGGCAATCCAAAACAAGATCCAGACATACGCCCAAGTCCGAAATCATCATATGAACCTGGTGGAACCTTCAAATCCTGATTCGGAGGCCGTTTACTCAAAATTCCAATCTTAGTTGATTCTTCCAACTTAAGGCTTCTGAAATGAGAATTTTCTTTCCAAATCAACTCTTGACTTTCCGAAGTTCAATTCTGACCACACGTACAAGTCAAAATACCTAAAATGGAGCTGCTCACGGCCTCAAACCGCTGAACGACGCGCTAGAGCTCAAAACGACCGGTCGGGTCATTACATTCTCCCCCACTTAAACAAACATTCGTCCTTGAACGTGCTAAGAACTGCTCTGGAGTTATCCGAAATCACTGTTTAACACCTCGAGCACCTGGTCGTGCTACCACAACCCAGTTGAGTACATTAGCTTGATCAAATCTGAAGATTTCTTCTTTTATCCATATAATAAGCTCAGGACCTAGTTCCAATACCTGAAACTTTCTATGTCATGCCTAGTTGCAATATATAAACACTGTATCAACTACCACACGACATACCAGAACATGACGGCATACCTTTACTGAATTAGCACCATGCACCGCAAGATTCATCATCTAACCACAATGACGCTCCCTGAAACTTAATAGCCAAAATTTCACGAATCTGGTGCTCCCGATGCACCTCATAACAAATATATATACACCCTTCTATAATGCTGACGATACTACTACAACGGAGGAAATGTTCAGAAATTCATACCCAACTGCAGAGTTAACAAATCATTGAATATCTTATCTTGACTAGAATCATCACCTCATTATGAACCTGAATAATGGTATTTGTTCTTTAATATACACTTCACATAACCTTATCGCACCGATCCCTGATCCGATATCTCGTCTCACCCAGTATGAACTGCTCAGACAAAAAATACCCCAAACATGACCAACAGCCTCACACGAGACAACTTCGCGCCAATAGGCCATAACTCGAACATGATAATAAGAAACGACTCAGGAAGGGACTATTCAACTCACACAACTAATATGAACTTTTCTCAGAAAATAGGAAGTTGAACATAAGAAAGAATAAATATAGGAACTTTACTCATCATCACACTGTTGTCGCGTGCAACCCTTATACGAATAACATAAAATTTACATAAGAAGATATATATACGGAGCTGATTTTCTCACTATTACAAATTACTGAGTATCAATCATAAGCACGCTAAGTGCATCATACCATCCTGGGAAGATTAGTAAAGCCGTATGCAACAAAACTCAAGCACAAATGAGGTGCGATATATACATAGATATATATATACATATATATATATATATGTGTGTGTGTGTGTGTGTGTGTGTGTGTGTGTGTGTATATATATATATATATACACACACTCTGGATCTCAAGAGCTATCCTTCTCACTTAACAACCCCACTACGCGGGACTTCCACACATAGGAAATTATCAAGTCGTTTCACAACCCACACGGCACAATCATAATATCACATGAATTGGACAAAGACGGAACAACATCTGTTGTTCTAATACCTTTCCATGAAAAAGCGCTCTACTGAAATGAACATGCTTAGCTCATACGGAGCCCATAATCATATTCAAATCCATCCACAAACATCGAGTCTACCTTACTCACACCAAACTAAGCTAATAGCTTTTACCTGGGTCAATTAACCAACTTTCTCTCATAATACGCGAGAACAACCATCATAGACGGGACAAACACCCCACGATCCACAACCAAATGAACTGAACGCCTTCCAGGCATAAATTCTCACTTAAGCAATATTTCACTTCCTTATACTTGGTCTAAATATTCAATCAATCAGGTGACTACATGACACACTTATAAAATCTTCCCGTGGTCACTCTCCCACGACCATCCACAAGAGGTAGCAAGTCTGGACATCCACCACTGGCCATACTACGCTGTAAGACAAATCAAGAACCCATAACCAGGGTACAAAGCCTCTTCCAACGAATATCAATCTCAGGTGGCACTAAAGAAAACACCAGCTTACTCTGAACTTTCAAATCACTTTTTCTTGCTCTTCCGAGCTCATGACATCCTTATCAACACCGAAACGAATTCTCGATTCTCACTCCCAGTTACGTACTGCTTACCGCACCTAACCTGCCAATATGAGTTAGCGCAAGAATTCCATCATAACTTCTGAACCACTAATAGGGTGAACACTTCATCATATAGAAGCCTTTTACTTACCTCAATTCAAGAGAACAGCCACAACGTACGAATAAATTCCCACAAATCACAATACATGCAAATCCTTAAGTAGTGGTGTGAACCACCATAACCTTTCCAGGATCCGCCTACACCAGACAGGCCATAATACTTGAATGCTTCTAAATAAAATCTATTTCGACGGCTGACATGCCTCGCACACACTGGCACAAACCATATGCATAACTTAATCACATCGAAGGAACTGATCACTGCCATAAAGGTGTCATTTCAACCATGGCTATTCAATCTATCTTATTTTAATCATCTTCAATTGCCTCAGGAATAATAGCAACTTCCTTCAACTCATAGCAACCTCAACCCTCACTCATCCCGAGTGACCTTGATTCACGAGACTATGCTGCCTAAATCCTGCAACCCGTCTCATGCCTGCTGATAGTCTTTCTACAATTCGGAGTTTCTTTCTCTCACTCCTCTAATACTATTCTGCACGCCGAAACATATCATAGAACACTCCAACCATCTTCCTTTTTCTAAGAAATTACTCTGCATAAGCTCAATACTCGATCATACCGCTGCCTAAACCCTTAAACGCCGCATTCGTAACTTTTGATTTCACCAGGACTGCTATTAAGAGTCACCCACTCTGACTGGTCCCGAATACAATCAACTCCAAGACTCTCCTAGTACATGAAACCCTTTTCAATGAAACACGTGACTGAGTCACTATCCTTACAACTCGCCTATGCCTTAAGCATAAATTCTAAATCTTCCAAAGCTTAACCCCGGTCTGACAGGGCCAACTTTTTCATACCTTCATCAAGTCATACGCATAATTACCATTTTACTCTTTTCCCTTAACTGTGATAACTTGCCGACACGCTGAAAATACGCAACCCCATGAGAAGACAATCGTAAAACCTGACTGCAGATGGTGGGACTCCCCACTTAGCCCGAAGCTATTCCTTGCACCACTCTGAACCCTGCCGAGATCCTTTCTCCTTTGTTAACATGATCTTTCTCAACCAATCCATTCAACTCTTCCAAATTCTCTTGTTAGCACTCCCTAAGTACTCGATTCTCTAGCATCGTTCACACATTCTCCCTCCTACCGAATAGCCACTACAACCCCTCCCAGAGACTTGCCACTCATGCCACCGCTAACCTATTCACAGGAGATAAACGACCTGTGGAAATCACAAGGTGACACCTTCCAACGACGTCGTACTACACACCCTCTACAACATCAATATCCTGTCCTAAGCCTGCTTCATTTACCAACTTTACTAGTCCGTCCGCTCCTCATGGACATCCATTAAATGCGTGACAATATCTTCAAATTCCAAGCTATGCTGCCACTTCCCCACTTTGCGACTGCTCGACTTTCGCTTCCTACTCCTGGCCTCCTAGAAATGGAACCACCGCCTAGCCTAAGTTTAATATCATTCTCTGCCAACCGTATTCTTCAATACTTCTTCTCAATACTCTGACTCCACGCAACCGAAGAAACCATAGCACCGACAAACTTAACACATTTCATTCGATCAATGACGACGAATTCACGTCACAGGTGCATATCCCACCTCGCTTGAAGACATCAAATCTTACTACTTTATCAACCCCAACCAGACCATTCATAATCCAAATGCATTTTCTCTGCCGGAACTAAAATACCGAAATATCGAAATCATATTCTGAGAAGACCTCCCTTCAAACCATTCATCACCCCCAACATACGGGCAAGCATTCTAACATCATATCGACATCGCACGATAACCAATTGCAAGCATCATCACTACCTGAGCATAGACTTAAGGCTCTCAGAAACACAGCTACTGAGCTGTAATAACATATTATTCTTTTGCAGGGCCATAACAACAGCCCCAACCAATTACACATGGAAACATCTCGAATTACATTTGTAGCACTATTTCAATTCCTTAAATTTCGTGATTCATAGCAAGCACTTCGCGACGTGTAAAATTAAGTAGGAATGAACGTAGGCATAAGCCTAAAAGGAATCGAATCGCACGATGAGGAATCAAGAAGGGAAGTACTCCTAACAGCCATGTAGCCTCTCGAAGATAAGTACAGGTGTCTTTGTACCTTTCCGCAAGACTCTACTATACTTGCTCATGCCTCGTGAGACCTACGGGAACCTAGAGCTCTGATACCATGTTGTCACGACCCAAAATTCATAAGGTCGTGATGGCGCCGGACATCATTGTAAGGCAAGCCAATCATTAATTAAATGAAATAATTTCCGGTTTTAACATTTATGAAAAGCATTTCCTTTCATTTTATTACATATTAACTAAATAAAATCTATTAAGTGAATAAAATGGTTTAAATAGTCCTATTTTAACAAATATATCCCAACACATACCAGAACCCAGTGTCTAAAGTACATGAACAATTTCTAAGAATTTATACAATCATCACAAAGCCTGTCGAAAATACAAATTGGACAAGGAAATTTAAAATGAAAATAATTACAGTACGAAGGAGACTCTGTCAGCTGCGGATCGCCTCCAGATGTTGCAGCTCGCCTAAGTCTCCGAATCCTCCACATTGCTAAGAAAGTACTTGTGCAATAAAATGCACAGCAAGTGTAGTATGAGTACAAAAATAACGTGTACTCAGTAAGTCGTCTGCCTAACCTCAGAGAGGTAGTGACGAGAGGTCAAATTAGACACTTGCTAAAGGTCAATTTAGAATATTCAAGTGTGACATTAAGCATGATTATCGTAGGCAATTTATTAAAATCAGGAATAATTATTATCAACTCCGTTCACATTTAACACTTTATATCTTCGTCATATTAATAACAATTAATCAACATGGGTGATTTAATCAAATAACAATTAATCAACAGGAAGGAACAACTTCTTCCAAAATCTTTTTAATAACTTTAAATCTCTGTCATTTCAATTGACAACTTAAATTTTCAGGCCAGTAATCAGGCAAAAATCATAGCAACTACGCAGTAAATATCATGTGCAAGCAATGCCGAGGGTCGAACAAAGCGGACCAACAATAATAAACTATGCACTGCTGAGGGTCAAACGGCTCGAACCATAGATGCATCTATCTGCCCGCTCGCGTATCGATCATGCGACGTGGTTATACATACAAATAATAAGGCTAGCCTGCTCGCGAAGCATACCTGCGACTCAGGTGCTCATATGTACACATATCCACATAATAAATCTGTATTTTATCAAAAAAGTAGTTTTTCTCAGGAAAGTGGTAAAATTCTTCTTAAAGGAACATGAAATATAACTTTTAAATCTTTGTTTTGAAACTCATTTGCCAAGTTTAATGATATTCCATAATATAACCATTCCAGGTATACAATTATCCACGGAGGAATAAATTCTCTTTCTAGATGACTACGAAAATGAACGCTAGTCTTCTTTAGATATTCAATTACGATTTCGATTATATTAGCAGTTTAATATTACAGGCAGGATCACAGGTACAAAACGTAAGGCATGCTAGTGGGTCCTAGACTACCCGTACATGGCATAATAGTAGCTACGCAGGGGATCCCTTCACCTCGTGCGTACATAGCCCCCGAAGATAATAGCACATACTTAATTAATTCACCTAGGGGGACAATTCCTCTCACAAAGTTAGAAAGGAGACTTTCCTCGCTCTGAAATTTCATAACCGGCTTCCAAGCCCTTCCGACAACTCCAACGGACGCAAAACGTCCCAAAACTATCCAAATAACGGGAAACCAATGAAAATATACTCTAATATTTGCAACAATTCAAAGTTATATAATTTCCCAACCCCGCTTAGTGAAATCACCATATGGAGCTATTCCCAGACTTGGAATCCCAAACGGACATCAACATCACTGAAATGCGCTTCAAGCCAAACTTAGAAAATTTCTTCAAAAATGCTGACTTGCACAATATGCATCGAAATGCTCCTGGGTTATCCAAACCCCGATCCAGACATACGCCCAAGTCCGAAATCATCATACAAAGCTGTTGGAACCTTCAAATCCTGATTCTGAGGTCATTTACTCAAAATTACAATCTTAGTTGGTTCTTCCAACTTAAGGCTTCTGAAATGAGAATTTTCTTTCCAAATCAACTCTAGACTTTCCAAAATTCAATTCTGACCACACCTACAAGTCACAATGCCTGAAATGGAGCTGCTCACGGCCTCAAACCGCTGAACGAAGTGCTAGAGCTCAAAATGACCGATCGGGTCGTTACATTCTCCCCCACTTAAACAGACGTTCGTCCTCGAACGTTCTAAGAACTGCTCTAGAGTTATCTGAAATCATTGTTTAACACCTCGAGCACCTGCCCGTGCTACCACAACCCAGTTGAGTACATTAGCTTGATCAAATCAGAAGATTTCTTCTTTTATCCATATAATAAGCTCAGAACCTAGTTCTACTACCTGATATTTTCTCTGCCAAGCCTAGTTCCAATATATAAACACTGTATCAACTACCACACGACATACCAGAACATGACTGCATACCTTTGCCTAATTAGCACCATGCACCACAAGATTCATCATCTAACCACAATGACGCTCTCTGAACCTTAATATCCAAAATTTCACGAATCTGGTGCTCCCGATGCACCTCATAGAAATATACATACACCCTACTATAATGCTGACGATACCACTAAAGCGAAGGAAATGTGTAGAAATTCATACCCAACTGCAGAGTTTAAAAATCATTGAATATCTTATCTTGACTAGAATCATCACCTCATTATGAACCTAAATAATGGTATTTGTTCTTTAATATGCACTTCACATAACCTTATCGCACTGATTCCTGATCCGATAATCTCGTATCACCCAGTATGAACTGCTCAGACAAAAAATCACCCCAAACATGACCAACAGCCTCACATGAGATCACATCGCGCCAATAGGCCATAACTCGAACATGATAATAAGAAACGACTCAGGAAGGAACTATTCAACTCACGCAACTAATATGAACTTTTCATTAGAAAATAGGGATTATAACATAAGAAAGAAAAAATATAGGAACCTTACTCATCATCACACTATTGTGGCGTGCAACCCGATCCAAATAACATAAAACTTACATAAGAAGATATATATATATACGAAGCTGATTTGCTCACTGTTACAAATTACTGAGTATCGATCATAAGCACGCTAAGTGCATCATACCATCCTAGGAAGACTGGTAAAGCCGTATGCTACAAAACTCAAGCACAACTGAGGTGCGATATATTTATATATATATACACACTCTGGATCTCCAGAGCTATCCTTCTCACATAACACCCCCACTACGCGGGACTTCCACACATAGGAAATTTTCAAGTCGTTTCACAACTCACACGACACAATCATAATATCACATGAATTGGACGAAGACAGAACAACATCTGATGTTCTAATACCTTTCCATGAAAAAGCACTTTACTGAAATGAACATGCTTGGCTCATACGGAGCCATAATCATATTTAAATCCATCCACAAACATCGAGTCTACCTTGCTCGCACCAAACTAAGCTAATAGCTTTTACCTGGGTCCATATTAACCCACTTTCTCTCATAATACGCGTCAAAAACCATCATAGCCAGGACAAACACCCCACAATCCACATCCAAATGAACTGAACGCCTTCCAAGCATAAATTCTCACTTAAGCTATATTGCACTTCCTTATACTTGGTCTAAATATTCAGTCAATCAGGTGACTACATGACACACTTATACAATCTTCCCGTTGTCATGCTCCCATGACCATCCACACAAAGTAGCAAGTCTACACATCCACCACTGGCCATACTACGCTGTAAGACAAATCAAGAACCCATAACCAGGGTACAAAGCCTCTTCCATCGAATATCAATCTCAGGTGGCACTGAAGATAACACCAGCTTACCCTAAACTTTCAAATCACTTTTTCTTGCTCTTCCGAGCTCATGACATCCTTATCAACACCGAAACGAATTCTCGATTCTCACTCCCAGTTACATACTGCTTACCGCACCTAACCTACCAATATGAGTTAGCGCAAGAATTCCATCATAACTTCTGAACCACTAATAGGGTGAACACTCCATCATATAGAAGCCTTTTACTTACCTCAATTCAAGAGAACGGCCACAACGTACGAATAAATTCCCACAAATCACAATACATGCAAATCCTTAAGTAGTGGTCTGAACCACCATAACCTTTCTGGGATCCGCCTACACCAGACAGGCCACAATACTCGAATGCTTCTAAATAAAATCTATTTCGACGGCTGACATGCTTCGCACACACCGGCACAAATCATATGCATAACTTAATCATATCGAAGGAACTGATCACTTCCATAAAGGTTCCATTTCAACCATAGCTATTCAATCTATCTTCCTTTATTCATCTTCAATTGCCTCAGAAATAATAGAAACTACCTTCAACTCACAACAACCTCAACCCTCACTCATCCCGAGTGACCTTGATTCACGAGACTATGCTGCCTAAATCCCGCAACCCGTCTCATGCCCTCCTGATACTCTTTCTACAATCCGGAGCTTATTTTTCTCACTCCTCCAATACTATTCTACACTCCAACCATCTTCCTTTTTCTCAGAAATTACTCTGCATAAGCTCAATCCTCGATCATACCGCTGCCTGAAACCCTTAAACGCCGCATTCGTAACTTTTGAATTCACCAGGACCGCTATTGAGAGTCACCCAGTCTGATTGGTCCCGAATACAGTCAACTCCAAGGCTCTCCTAGTACATGAACACCCCTTTCAAAGAAACACGTGACCGAGTCACTATCCTTACAACTCGCCTATGCCTTAAGCATAAATTCTGAATCTTCCAAAGCCTAACCCCGGTCTGATAGGGACAACTTTTGCATACATTCATTAAGTCCTACACACAATCACCATTTTACTCCTTTCCCTTAGCTTTGATAACTTGCCGACACGCCGACAATCCGCAACCCCATGAGAAGACAATCCTACAACCTGACTGCAGATGGTGGGACTCTCCCACTTAGCCCGAAGCTATTCCTTGCACCACTCTGGACCCTTCCGAGATCCTTTCTCCTTTGTTAACCTGATCCTACTCAACCAATCCGTTAAACTCTTCCAATATTCTCTTGTTAGCACTCCCTAAATACTCAATTCTCTAGCATCATTCACACATTCGGCCTCCTACCGAATAGCCAATAGAACCCCTCCCAGAGACTTACCAACCATGCCACCGCTAACCTATTCACAAGAGATAACCCACCTATGGAAATCACCAACTGACACCTTCCAACGACGCCGTACTGCCCTCTACAACATCAATATCCCGTCCTAAGCCTGCTTCATTTACCAACTTTACTAGTCCGTCCGCTCCTTATGGACATCCATTAAATGCGTGACAATATCTTCAAATATCAAGCTATGTTTCCGATCCCCCACTTTGTGACTGCTCGATTTCTGCTTCCTACACCTGGCTTCCTAGAAATGCAACCATTGCCTAGCCTCAATTTAATATCATTCTCTGCCAACCGCATTCTTCAATACTTCTTCTCAATACTCTGACCCCACGCAAATGAAGAAACCATAGCATCGACAAACTTAACCCATTCCATTCGATCAATAACGACGACTTCACATCACAGGTGCATATCCCACCTCGCTTGAAGACACCAAGTTTTACTACTTTATCAACCCTAACCAGACCATTCATAATCCAAATGCCTTTCCTTTGCCGGAACTAAAATACCGAAATCTCGTAATCACATTTTGAGAAGACCTCCCTTCAAACCATTCATCACCTCCAATATACGGGCAAACATTCTATAATCATATCGACATCGCGTGATAACCAATCGCAAGCATCATTACTACCTGAGCATAGCCTTATGGCTTTCAGAAACACAGCTACTAAGCTGAAACAACATATTATTCTTTTGTAGGGTCATAACAACACCCCCAACCAATTATACATGGAAACATCTCGAATTACATCTGTAGCACCATTTCAATTCCTCAAATTTCCTGATTCATAGCAAGCACTTCGCGACGCGTAAGATTGAGTAGGAATGAACATAGGCATAAGCCTCAAAGGAATCGAATCGCATGATGAGGAATCAAGAAAGGAAGTACTCCTAAAAGCCATGTATCCTCTCGAAGATAAGTACAGACGTCTTCGTACCGATCCGCAAGACTCTACTAGACTTGCCCATGACTCGTGAGACCTACGGGAACCTAGAGTTCTGATACCATGTTGTCACGACCCAAAATCCATAATGTCGTGATGGCGCCGGACATCATTGTAAGGCAATCCAATCATTAATTAATTGAAATAATTTCTGGTTTTAACATTTATGAAAAGCATTTCCTTTCACTTTATTACATATTAACTAAATAAAATCTGTTATGTAAATAAAATGGTTTAAATAGTCCTATTTTAACAAATATATCCCAACACATCCCAGAACCCGGTGTCACAAGTACATGAGGAATTTCTAAGAATTTATACAATCATCACAAAGCCTATTTGAAATACAAATTGGACAAGGAAAGTCAAAATGAAAATAATTACAGTACGAGGGACACTCTGTCAACTGCGGATCGCCTCCGGATGTAGCTCGCCTAAGTCTCAGAATCCTCCACATTGCTGTAAAAGTACCTGTGCAACAAAATGCATAGCAAGTGTAGCATGAGTACAAAAACAACGTGTACTCAGTAAGTCGCTCGCCTAACCTCAGAGAGGTAGTGACAAGAGGTCAAATTAGACACTTGCTAAAGGTCAATTTAGAATATTCAAGTGTGACACTAAGCATGATTATCGTAGGTAATTTATTAAAATCAGGAATAATTATTATCAACTCCGTTCACATTTAACACTTTATATCTTCGTCATATCAATAACAATTAATCAACATGGGTGATTTAATCAAATAAAAATTAATCAACGGGAAGGAACAAATTCTTCCTAAATCTTTTTAATAACTTTAAATCTCTGCCATTTCCATTGACAACTTAAATTTTCAGGCCAGTAATCAGGAAAAAATCATAGCAACTACGCAGTAAATATCATGCGCAATCAATGTTCAGGGTCGAACGGCGCGGACCAACAATAATAAAGTCTGCACTGCCGAGGGTCAAATGCTCAAACCATAGATGCATCTATCTGCCCCGCTCGCGAATCGATCATGCGACACGGTTATACATACAAATAATAAGGTTAGCCTGCTCGTGAATCAAACCAGCGACTCATGTGCTCATATGTACACATATCCACATAATAAATCCGTATTTTATCAAGAAAGTAGTTTTTCTCAGGAAAGTGGTAAAATTCTTCGTAAAGGAACATGAAAATATAGCTTTTAAATCTTTGTTTTGAAACTCATTTGTCAAGTTTAATGATATTCCATAATATAACCCTACCAGGTATACAATTATCCACGGAGGAATCAATTTTCTTTCTAGATGATTAATAAAATGAACTCTAGTCTTCTTTAGATGTTCAATTACGATTTCGATTATATTACCAGTTTAATATTATAGGTAGGATCACAGGTACAACACGTAAGGCATGCTAGTGGGCCCTAGACTACCCGGACATGGAATAATAGTAGCTACGCAAGGAATTCCTTCACCTCGTGCGTACGTAGCCACGAAGATAATACCACATACTTAATTAATTCACCTAGGGGGACAATTCCCCTCACAAAGTTAGAAATGAGACTTTCCTCGCTCCAAAATTCCATAACCGGCTTCCAAGCCCTTCCGACGACTCCAAAGGACGCAAAACGTCCCAAATCTATCCAAATAACGGAAATCAATGAAAATATACTCTAATATTTGCAACAATTCCAAGTTATATAATTTCCCAACCCTGCTTAGTGAAACGACCGAAGTGCCCTCGGGCCCACGTTCCCGGAATCCGAAATTTCCCGAAGAGAAATTCTACCCACGGCTTTACTAATTCAAATATACAATTTACTCTACATTCCATGCTCAAATTCGTGGCTAAAAATCCAAATTACCGTTTCTAGGTTTTCTTCAATATTTCCAAATTTTTCCATTATTTTCTTGTATAATTCCATGCAATAACCTTGTATTTAACTTAGAAACATGAAGGAGTTACTTACCTTGTGATTCCTGATGAAAACCCTCTCTTAAAGCTCCTCCAAAATCAACCAAACCAAAGAAGAAATGAAGAAATGGCCAACAATTCTCGGTTTTAAAACATTCTGCCCAGGCCATTTTTTCGCACCTGCGTCTTTCCTCAGCTCGAGCCAACTTCGCTCATGCGCCCCATAACCTGCATTTGCGACCTCGCGGGTGCAGAAACACCATCGCACCTGCGCTCCCAGCCGGACCATCAATTCTTCGCACTTGCGGTGCCATAGCCGCACCTGCAGCCAAATCCTCGCAGGTGCGGTCACACCAGATGACAACAAATTCCAGCCTTCTTCAAACCCTCAACTTGATCCGTTAACCACCCGGAATCCACCCGAGGCCCCCGAGACCCCGTCTAATTATACCAACCTGTTCCAAAACATAATGCGGACTTGCTCGAGGCCTCAAATCACATTAAAACAATATCGAAACCACGAATCAAGTTGAGGGTTT
>ML414763.1:31709-50581 GCA_005239525.1 Nicotiana knightiana
GCTCCCAGCCGGACCATCAATTCTTCGCACTTGCGGTGCCATAGCCGCACCTGCAGCCAAATCCTCGCAGGTGCGGTCACACCAGATGACAACAAATTCCAGCCTTCTTCAAACCCTCAACTTGATCCGTTAACCACCCGGAATCCACCCGAGGCCCCCGAGACCCCGTCTAATTATACCAACCTGTTCCAAAACATAATGCGGACTTGCTCGAGGCCTCAAATCACATTAAAACAATATCGAAACCACGAATCGCACCTAAATCCCAACTTTATGAACTTAGAAATTTCCAACTTCTACATCTGATGCCGAAACCTATCAAATCACGTCTGATTGACCCTAAATTTTGAACAAAAGTCATATTCGACATTACGGACCTGCTCCAGCTTCCGGAATCACATGCCGACCTCGATATCAAAACTTTCACTTCCGGTCGGATTTCTCAAAAACCTTCAAATTTCTGTCTTTAGCCAAATGACTTCAAAATGACCTACGGAGATCCAAATTCACTTCCTTCGCGCTCCCAACTCCAGAATCACCATATGGAGCTATTCCCAGACTCGTAATCCCAAACGAACATCAACATCACTGAAATGCGCTTCAAGCCAAACTTAGAAAATTTCTTCAAAAATGCTGACTTCCACAATATGCATCGAAATGCTCCTGGGTTATCCAAACCCCAATCCAGACATACGCCCAAGTCCGAAATCATCATACAAAGCTGTCGGAACCTTCAAATCCTGATTCGGAGGTCATTTACTCAAAATTACAATCTTAGTTGGTTCTTCCAACTTAAGGCTTCTAAAGTGAGAATTTTCTTTCCAAATCAACTCTAGACTTTCCAAAATTCAATTCCGACCACACCTACAAGTCACAATACCTGAAATGGAGTTGCTCACGGCCTCAAACCGCTGAACGGCGCGCTAGAGCTCAAAACGACCGGTCGAGTCATTACATTCGCCCCCACTTAAACAGACGTTCGTCCTCGAACGTTCTAAGAACTACTCTGAAGTTATCTGAAATCACTGTTTAACACCTCGAGCACCTGCCCGTGCTACCACAACCCAGTTGAGTACATTATCTTGATCAAATCTGAAGATTTCTTCTTTTATCCATATAATAAGCTCAGAACCTAGTTCTAATACTTGAAATTTTTTCTGTCAGGCCTAGTTCCAATATATAAACACTGCATCAACTACCACACGACATACCAGAACATGACTGCATACCTTTGCTGAATTAGCACCATGCACCGCCAGATTCATCATCTAACCACAATGACGTTCCCTGAACCTTAATATCCAAAATTTCACGAATCTGGTGCTCCCGATGCACCTCATAACAAATATATATATACACCCTGCTATAATGCTGACGATACCACTACAACGGAGGAAATGTGTAGAAACTCATACCCCTGTAGAGTTTACAAATCATTGAATATCTTATCTTGACTAGAATCATCACCTCATTATGAACCTGAATAATGGTATATTTTCTTTAATATACACTTCACATAACCTTATCGCACTGATCTCTGATCCGATAATCTCGTCTCACCCAGTATGAACTGCTCAGACAACAAATCACCCCAAACATGACCAACAGCCTCACATGAGACCACATTGTGCCAATAGGCCATAACTCGAACATAATAATGAGAAACGACTCAGGAAGGAACTATTCAACTCACGCAACTAATATGAACTTTTCTCAGAAAATAGGAAGTATAACATAAGAAAGAAAAACTATAGGAACCTTACTCATCATCACACTATTGTGGCGTCAAACCCGATCCGAATAACATAAAATTTACATAAGAAGATATATATACGGCAAACCAATGAAAATATACTCTAATATTTGCAACAATTCCAAGTTATAGAATTTCCCAACCCCGCTTAGTGAAAAGACCAAAATGCCTCCGGGCCCACGTGCCCGGAATCTGAAGTTTCTCGAAGATAAATTCTACCCATAGCTTTACGAATTCAAATATACAATTTACTCTACATTCCATGCTCAAATTCGTGGCTAAAAATCTAAATTACCATTTCTAGGTTTTCTTCAATATTTCTAAATTTTCCACAATTTTCATGTATAATTCCATGAAATAGCCTTGTATTTAACTTAGAAACATGAAGGAGTTACTTACCTTGTGATTCCAGATGAAAACCCTCTCTTGAAGATCCTCCAAAATCGACCAAACCAAAGAAGAAATGAAGAAATGGCCAACAATTCTCGGTTTTATAACATTCTGCCCTGGCCATTTTTTCGCACCTGCGATCCAACACTCGCAGGTGCGACCAAACCTCCGCACCTTAGGCTTTCCTCAGCTCGTGCCAACTTCGCACCTGCGCCCCATAACCCGCATCTGCGACCTCGCAGGTGCGGAAATACCATCGCACCTACGCTCCCAGCCAGACCATCAATTCTTTGCACCTGCGTTTCCATAGCCGCACATGCGGCTCCGCATCTGCGGCCAAATCCTCGCAAGTGTGGTCAGCTTTCTTCAAACTCTCAACTTGATCTGTTAACCACCCAGAATCCACCCGAGGCCCCCGAGACCCAGTCCAATTATACCAACCTGTCCCAAAACATAATGCGGACTTGCTCGAGGCCTCAAATCACATCAAACAACATCGAAACCACGAATCGCACCCAAATCCCAACTTTATGAACTTAGAAATTTCCAATTCTACATCTGATGCTGAAATCTATCAAATCACATTCGATTTACCCCAAATTTTGCACACAAGTCATATTCGACATTACGAACCTGCTCTAGCTTCCGGAATCGCATTCCGACCTCGATATCAAAACTTTCACTTCCGGTCGGATTTCTCAAAAACCTTCAAATTTCTATCTTTAGCCAAATGACTTCAAAATGACCTACAGAGATCCAAATTCACTTCTGATCGCGCTCCCAACTCCAGAATCACCATACGGAGCTATTCCTAGACTCTGAATCCCAAACGGATATCAACATCACTGAAATGCGCTTTAAGCAAAACTTAGGAAATTTCTTCAAAAATTTTGACTTCCACAATATGCATCAAAACACTCCCGGGTTATCCAAAATCCGATCCAAACATATGCCTAAGTTTGAAATCATCATAGGAACCTGCTAGAACCTTCAAATTCTGATTGAGGTCGTTTACTCAAAATTCCAATCTTAGTTGATTTTCTGAAATTCAATTTCGACCATACCTACAAGTGATAATACCTTAAATGGAGCTGCTTACGGCCTCAAATCGCTGAACAACACGCTAGAGCTCAAAACGATCGGTTGGGTCGTTACATAGAGACAAACTCTTCAAGAGATATTCCATATAAAATTATTTTGATGTCTCTTGTGTTCGGTTGTGTCATGATCCCAACTCCCACTAAAGGTCGTGATGGAGCTGTGATGATCTGATAGTTCATTTTTAGATAGAACATCTATTTCTGTGTTCCGAGACCTCGATGTGATGACCCAAAGGGTCATCTTATGAATTAAGACACTATTCTAGGCTCATTAGCCTTAAAAGATTAATTTTATTTACCTGAATTTGCATGTGCAGTCCGGGCGTGAAACCGGAAAGCTTTTATACGAAAATATATGAAATAATAAATTTTGAGAGTTAAATTTGATTTAGTTGACTTTGGTCAATATTTTGAGTAAACGGATCCAGATCTGTATTCCAACGATCCCGGGAGGTCCATAGTAAAATATGGTACTTGGGCATATTCCCAGAATTGAACTACGAGGTCCCTAGCTTTAGAAATTAATTTTTGAAGAAAATTGCTCTACTGGATTTTTAAGAAAATAAAGAAATGAATTGATGTTTGAACTCGTTGGTATCAGGCTCGTATTTTGGTTCCGGAGCCCGGTACAGGTTTTTTGTGATATTTAAGTCCTATCGGTGAAATTTGGTGAGAATGAGAATTGATTTGACATGATCCGAACGTCCGGTTGAGAAATTGTGAAATTGAAGTGTTCTTGAGGAAAATCATGAGTTTGAGGTTAAATTCGTAGTTTTTGATGTTATTTTGATAATTTGATCGCATGAGCAAGTTTGTATGATGTTTTTAGACTTGTATGCATGTTTTTTTTGGAGCCCCGAGGGCTCGGGTGAGTTTCGGGTAGGCTACGGAGTGATTAGAACTTAGAAATCTCAGCTGTGCATATGGTGTCCGTCACCAGGTCTCTGATCTCGCAATTGCAAGATCATGCTTGGCAATTGCGAAGTCAAAAGACCTGGGAAATGAGACATTTTAATCGCAAATGCGAAGAAGGCCTGGGAGGGCCACCCTCGCAAATACGAGTTTTTGGCCGCAAATGCGAAGGCCTTCAGATGTCGCAAATACGAAGGCAGCAGGATTTTAAAGGGTTCGCAATTACGAACCCCTGATCATAATTGCGATAACTACAGCCTGTTAAGTGAGATTTTAGACAGGATTTTCACCAAATTTTCAATTCTCTCAAACCCTAAACCTCCATAGGCGATTTCCAAAGACCCAAACTACTCCAAATCACTGGTAAGTAATCTCTAACTAATTCCTTTCAATCCTTAACAACTTTTAACAAGATTTTAGCCTAGAATCTAGAGTTTTCATGGTAAAAATTGGGACTTTTAGGTAGAACTTAGGAATTTCTAAATTTGGGAATTTAGACCTCGAATTGAGGTCGGATTTCAAAACTAATTGTATATCCGGGCTCGGGGGAGAATGGGTAAACGGGTTTGATCTGAACCTCGAGTTTAGACCAAGCGGGACCGGGGTCGATTTTTGTCTTTTGATGGGAAAACTAAGAAAATCATAATTTTTTATTAAAGTTAGTTTCTTTAGCAATAATTGATGATATTGAACCAATTATGATTAGATTCAAGTGGATTGGAAGTGATACTAAAGGGAAAGTTGTGCTTGAGCAATGAGTTGCTTGTGAGATTGAGGTAAGTGTTTGGTTTAACCTTGACTTGAGGGAATAGGAATCCTCAACTTAAATGCTATGTGAAATCACGTGTGTGTGGTGTATAGGTGAGGTGACGAGTATCTATGCACCACAAAATTATCAGTTTAACATGATCTTTTCCCCATTCCAATCTATTATATTCCTGTCTTAATTGCTTTCATGATTTTGATGCCTCCATGTCCACTGGTTTTCATCTACTTGTCGTTAAATATTGTTTCACGCATATGAAAGTATTAATTGTTCCCTTGGCTTCATTGTGATACATAAAAGGTTGAGCTGGTTGACAGTGTTTTATGATACATTCTGGTTAGTTTTATTGTGAAATGATAATTTGTGAAACTTCTGAATAGTACATATTTCTATTTATAATTGTTGAGACAAGAGTACTGTGAAAGACTTTAATCTAATTTGAGAAGCCTTTATTATAATTAATGAGATGTGATTGTCTGGTGGGAGTTGCACACTGAAACAAAGAGGAATAATGGTGGACAGGTGGGATCGTGTTGCATGCTGCAACAAGAGGAATAAGGATGATACATATTGAGGAGTAATAAGGGTGGACAGGTGGGATCGGGTTGCACGCCACAACAAGGAGTAATAAGGGAGAATATTCATGTTTACTTGTTATATGATAATTGGTGAAGCTTCTTAATTGTACAGTTTCTGTTTATTTTGCTGAGACATAAATATTGTGAAAGACTCTTATCTAATTTGTGGAACCCTTTTATTATAAATAATGAAATGTAATTGTCTGGAGGGAGCGGGTTGCAAAGGGTGGACAGGTGGGATCGGGTTGCACGCCGCAGCAGGAGAAATAAGGGTGATATATATATATATATATATATATATATGGAGGAGCAATAAGGGTGGACAGGTGGGAGCGGCTTGCGCGCCGTAATAAGGAGCAATAAGGGAGGATATTTATATTTTACTGATTATATGATAAAGACTGGAAAACTTACGGGTTTATTCTATTGTTCCCATACTCTTCTTTTACCGTTATTCTAAATTGAAACTTGGAAATTTTCGTGAGGATTGGTTATAGCTGAGATCTGAAGAATTTAACCGAGTTGTTTTATTTAATTGTTGCAAGTTACTGTTCAATTAGTTTATTATTCCTTTCTTGCTTTATTATACATTGTATCCAGGTTATGTTATAAAGGCCCCGCCATAGACTCGTCATTACTTCGTCGAGGTTAGGCTCGGCACTTACCAGTACATGAGGTCAGCTGTACTGATACTGCACTCTGCACTTGTTGTGTAGATCCAGGTTCTGGTCAGAGTTGAGTTATCGAGTAGTAGCTGAGCATTCGACGGAGACACGAGGTAGATCTGCTGGCGTCCGCAGATTCCTGGAGCCTTCTCTACATTATTTAGATTGTTGTTTTATTTCATTCAAAACATATATATATATATATATATATATATATNTGCTGCCTGAGCAATGGGCTGATTCCCGCCCCTGCCTCGGCCTCTGGCATGGCCTCGGCCTCTGCCCGTCATATGAGCTGCTGCTGCTGGAGGACCTGATTGTTGGTCAGCGGAAGAAAAAGCACGTGTTCTCGCCATCCGTGAGAGAACAGAAGAGTTCAATCAGTATTTTGAGATAACAAGAATCGCACGACAAATTAGAAAGAAAAATGAGTTTGTTCCTGACTTTATAGCCTCTGATAGATAAGTACAGACGTCTTCGTACCGATCCTTCAGACTCTATTAAGCTTGTTCATGAATTGTGAGACCTATGCAACCTAGAGCTCTGATACGAACTTGTCACGACCCGAATTCCCAACCCACGAGATCGTGATGGCGCCTAACACCATACATGCTAGGCAATCCAATGTTAAAGCGACTCCGAATTTAAAACAATTAAAAACATAATACTAGGTCTAATATTATCCAATAAATAAATCCAGAATAATGTGTGAAATAATGAAACAAAACTCGAAGCTACTGCAAATATCCATCTACCCAGGATTTGGTGTCACAATTCACGAACTATTAAAGAATACTACAAGTATTTGGCTGAAAGAAATATATATATATATATATATATATATATATATATATATTTCTTTCAGCCAAATACTTGTAGTATTCTTTAATAGTTCGTGAATTGTGACACCAAATCCTGGGTAGATGGATATTTGCAGTAGCTTCGAGTTTTGTTTCATTATTTCACACATTATTCTGGATTTATTTATTGGATAATATTAGACCTAGTATTATGTTTTTAATTGTTTTAAATTCGGAGTCGCTTTAACATTGGATTGCCTAGCATGTATGGTGTTAGGCGCCATCACGATCTCGTGGGTTGGGAATTCGGGTCGTGACAAGTTCGTATCAGAGCTCTAGGTTGCATAGGTCTCACAATTCATGAACAAGCTTAATAGAGTCTGAAGGATCGGTACGAAGACGTCTGTACTTATCTATCAGAGGCTATAAAGTCAGGAACAAACTCATTTTTCTTTCTAATTTGTCGTGCGATTCTTGTTATCTCAAAATACTGATTGAACTCTTCTGTTCTCTCACGGATGGCGAGAACACGTGCTTTTTCTTCCGCTGACCAACAATCAGGTCCTCCAGCAGCAGCAGCTCATATGACGGGCAGAGGCCGAGGCCATGCCAGAGGCCGAGGCAGGGGCGGGAATCAGCCCATTGCTCAGGCAGCAGCCCCAGCTATGGAGCCTCAGATAGAGATTGATGAGGGGGCTCCAGCTCAGACCGTTCCAGCGGGACCCGCTCAGGTCCTAGAGGGGTTTAACGATACCCCGGTGTTTCAGGATGCTTTGGTCCGATTAGTGAGCCTATGGAGAGTGTAGACCAAACTGGCGCACTCCCCATGGCAGCAGCTATATCTTAGGCTGGAGGAGTGGTTCATACTCCTGCTACCCACACTCCTGAGCAGATTACTCCCCGATTCAGACCCCAGCAGCCAACCCAGTTGGGGTAGTTCAGCCAGCTGCTGCAGCACCGCTTGTTGATACGGCAGCTATGTCCTCCAATGCTTTGTGGAGATTAGACAGGTTTATCAAGCTTTTCCCTGTTCATTTCATTTGTGCCACTTCAGAGGATCCTCAGGAATATCTTAATAGCTGTCATGTGGTTCTTCGAAACATGGGCATTTTGAAGACTAATGGGGTCGACTTCGCCGCTTTTCAGATGACTGGTTCCGCCAAGAAATGGTGGAGGGATTATTTGTTGACTAGACCATCCGGGTCACCTGCTCTGACTTGGGATCAATTTTCACATCTCTTTTTGGAGAAGTTTCTTCATATCACTACTAGAGAGGAGCACCGCCGTCATTTTGAGTGACTTCAGCAAGGAAGCATGACTGTCACCCTGTATGAGAATCGCTTTGTGGATTTGGCTAGACATGTCATTCTTTTGTTGCCCATAGAGAGAGAAAGATTCAGGAGATTTATTAAGGGCCTTGCTCAGCCGATCAAAGTGCATATGTCTAAGGAGATAAGGAGCAAGATTTCCTTTCAGGATGCGGCCAATGTGGTCAGGAGAGTTGAGATGGTTCTTGGACTGGGAGGCCGGGGTTCGGAAAAGAGACCTCACCATTTCGGTAGATTCAGTGGTGCCTCATCTAGAGGTGAGGATACTTATGGTAGTGGCCATTCTTCCGGGCCATTTCATTCAAGACTTCAGACGTCCCATGGTGCCTCAGGTGGTCGTGGATCTTACTTGCCTTATTCTGATCAGCCAGCTCCTATCAGAACATCACTTTTTCAGAGTTATTATCGAGGTCAGCCGGCTCGTCAGGGTCAGCCTCAGTATCAGGATGGGTGTTATGAGTGTGGTCAGTATGGGCACATTCGGAGAGCTTGTCCGAGATTTTTGGGTAATCAGCCTCAGGATCAGAATTCTCGTGCTACAGTTCTAGCTCCAGCTACAGCACCTCCTGCCCAGCCAGCCAGGGGTAGGGGTCAGGTAGTCAGAGGTAGAGGTCAGAATGTTAGAGGTGGAGGCCAGCCTCCTAGAGGTGGAGACCCGTCCTGTTCATATATTTTCTATAGTATGGCCGAGGTCACTACCCCAGATGGTGTCATTACAAGTACAATCTCTAGTTATTATAAAGTATCAATTTCCTTAACTTGATTTGGTTATGAGTATCTAGGAAAGTCCTCCTAATATGCTCCACTCATGGGTGAGCTTCGTAACCCTGAAATCTACTTATGTGAATCCTCATATTGGGAGATTCTATAGAGATATGTCTATCATTACGTGTTGTAATTTTGTTTAACAAAAAATATTTAAAAGAAGAAAATGGAATGTTTTAATTGGAATGATGTGCATATTACTTGTGATTCAGAACGGAGGGCGAGACCCTCGCATTTTAATATGATTTGGTATGTTTAAATCAGGTTATGAGCCGCGGTGGAAGTTATATAAGGACGAGATCCTTGTGATGAAAATTCTTGTGCTTAATTCTCCCTTGTGAAATTAAAATTTGTACTATAGTACCAATAGAGAGTCATGCCTGTTAGGGTTATTTGAAAAAATTTTGTATAAAATTTTCTGTGCATAAATTGCGAAATTCGTGTTATAATTATTGAGCTTTAACCTACGAGGTTGGTGCATGCCCATGTGGCGTTAAATGAGACACGTTAATTCAGGTAGATAATTATGAGTTTTTCATGCGTCGCATCTCGTTGTCAGTATTGTGAAAGATTGAAAGTAGATTATTATTAACGTGAAGTTATTTGATGATTCTGCAATTGATTATGAACAATTGTTAAGATCATGTTGAACCAAAAGGTTGTTTCATTCAAATGGTCGGACGAATGTAAGGCGAGTTTTCAGAGGCTCAAGACATCCTTGACTTCAGCACCGGTATTGGTGTTACCATCAGGTTCAGGATATTTCACGGTGTATTGTGACGCCCCCCGAGTTGGGCTTGGAGCGGTAATGATGCAGGAGGGCAGGGTGATTGCATATGCATCTCGGCAGTTGAAGGGTCATGAGAAGAATTATCATGTCCATGACTTAGAGTTGCTAGTTATTGTTCACGCGTTGAAGATTTGGAGGCACTATCTTTATGGCGTGTCGTGTGAGGTTTTCACGGATCATCGCAGTCTTTAGTACCTGTTCAAGCAAAAGGATCTTAATTTTAGATAGAGGAGATGGTTAGAATTATTGAAAGATTATGACATCACTATATTGTATCATCCGGGGAAGGCCAATGTGGTGGCCGATGCATTGAGTAGGAAGGCAGTGAGGGCAGCCTTGCATTTATTCCAGTCAGAGAGAGGCCATTAGCTTCAGACATTCGGACTTTAGCTAATCAATTCGTGAGGTTGGATATTTCGCCCAATAGTGTTTTAGCTTGTACAGTAGCTCGGTCTTCTTTACTAGAGCATATCAAAGATCAGTAGGATGATGACCTGCACTTGATGGTCCTTAGGGACACAGCTCGACACGATGGTGTCAAGCAGGTTTTGGAGATGATGGTGTTTTGAGGATGCAGGGTCGAGTGAGTGTGCCTAATGTGGATGGGCTTCGTGAGTTGATCCTTGAGGAGGCTCACAGTTCTAAGTATTCTATTCACCCAGGTGCTGCCAAGATGTACCAAGACTTGCGGCAGCATTATTGGTGGCGAAGGATGAAGAAGGATATTGTTGCTTATGTGGCTCGTTGCTTAAATTGTCAACAGGTGAAGTATGAGCATCAGAGACCCGGTGGTTTTCTTCAGCAGATAGAGATTCCTGAGTGGAAGTGGGAGCGTATCACCATGGACTTCGTTGTTAGACTCCCGAGGACTCAGAGGAAGTTCGACGTTGTTTGGGTTATTGTGGATAGGCTGACTAAATTAGCACATTTTATTCCAGTGGCAAGTACTTATTTTTCGGAGTAGTTGGCAGAGATATATATTCGAGAGAGTGTTCTCCTTCACGGGCTGCCCGTGCCTATCATTTCTGATCAGGGTACACAGTTTACCTCGCACTTTTGGAGGGCAGTTCAGCGTGAGTTGGGTACACAATTTGAGTTGAGCACAGCGTTTCATCCTCAGACGGATTGGAAGTTCGAACGTACTATTCAGATCTTGGAGGACATGCTTCGCGCCTATGTTATTTACTTTGGAGGTTCTTGGATCAGTTATTGCCGTTAGCGGAGTTTTCCTACAATAACAGCTACCAGTCGAGCATTCAGATGGCTCCCTACGAGGCATTATATGGTAGACGATACAGATCTCCAGTTGGATGGTTTGAGCCGGGAGAGGCTCGGTTGTTGGGTACAGACTTAGTTCAGGAGGCCTTGGACAAAGTCAAGGTTATACAGGATCGACTTCGTGCAGCTCAGTCCAGGAAAAAGAGTTATGACGACCGTAAAGTTCGAGATGTAGCATGTATGGTAGGAGAGAAGGTATTACTTCAGGTATCACCCATGAAGGGTGTTATGGGGTTTGGAACGAAGGGCAAGTTGAGCACTAGGTATATCGGGCCATTTGAGATTCTTGATAGAGTAGGGGAGGTAGCTTATAGACTTTTTGCCTCTAGGATTATCCTCATTTCATCCGATATTCCATGTGTCTATGCTCTGGAAATATCATGGTGACCCTTCTCACGTGTTAGATTTTAGCACCGTCCAATTGGACAAGGATTTGACCTATGAGGAGGAGCTGATTGCCATTTTAGACCGGCAGGTTCGTCAGTTAAGGTCAAAGAGTTACCCTTCAGTTCGAGTGCAGTGGAAAGGTCAGCCTGTTGATCCAGCTACTTGGAAGCCCGAGTCGGACATGCAGAGTAGATATTTACACTTGTTCGCCAGTTCAGGTACTTTTCTATGTCCATTCGAGGACGAACGATTGTTTTAGAGTTGGAGATTATGATGACCCAAAGGGTCATCTTATGAATTAATACACCATTCTAGGCTCATTAGCCTTAAAAGATTAATTTTATTTACCTCGATTTGCATATGCAGTTCGGGCGTGAAACCGGAAAGCTTTTATGTAAAAATATATAAAATAATAAATTTTGAGAGTTAAATTTGATTTTAGTTGACTTTGGTCAACATTTTGAATAAATGGACCCGGATCTGTATTCCGACGATCCCGGTAGGTCCGCAGTAAAATATAGGACTTGGGCGTATGCCCGGAATTGAATTTCGAGGTCCCTAGCTTTAGAAATCAATTTTTGAAGAAAATTGTTGTGCTGGATTTTTAAGGAAATAAAGAAATGAATTGATGTTTGAAATCATTGGTATCGGGCCAGTATTTTGGTTTCGGAGCCCGGTACATGTTTGTTATGATATTTAAGTCCTATCGGTGAAATTTGGTGAGAATCGAAATTGATTTGACGTGATTCGGATGTCCGGTTGAGAAATTGTGAAATTGAAGTGTTCTTGAGGAAAATCATGAGTTTGAGTTTAAATTCATAGTTGTTGATGTTATTTTGATGATTTTATCGCACGAGCAAGTCTGTATGACGTTTTTAAACTTGCGTGCATGTTTGGTTTGGAGCCCCGAGGACTCGGGTGAGTTTCGGGTAGGCTACAAAGTGATTAGAACTTAGAAATCTCAATTGTGCATCAGGTGTCTGTCACCAGGTCTCTAATATCGCAATTGCGAGATCAGGCTTGGCAATTGCAAAGTCAACATACCTAGGAAATGCGACATTTTTTTCGCAAATGTGAAGAAGGCCTGGGAGGTCCATCCTCGCAAATGCGAGTTTTTTGCCGCAAATGCGACATATATGTCGCAATTGTGAAGGCAGCAGGATTTCAAAGGGTTTGCAATTGCGATAACTGCAGCCTGTTAAGTGAGATTTTAGACGGTATTTTCACCTATTTTTCAATTCTTTCAAACCCTAAACCTCCATAGGCGATTTTTCAAAGACCCAAACTTCTCCAAATCAATGGTAAGTGATCTCTAACTAATTCCTTTCAATCCCTAACAACTTTTAACAAGATTTCAACCTAGAAGCTAGAGTTTTCATGGTAAAAATTGGGACTTTTGGGTAGAACTTAGGAATTTCTAAATTTGGGAATTTAGACCTCGAATTGAGATCGGATTCCAAAACTAATTGTATATCCTGGCTCGGGGGAGAATGGGTAAACGGGTTTTGGTCCGAACCTCGAGTTTAGACCAAGCGGGCCCGGGGTCGATTTTTGTCTTTTGATGGTAAAACTAAGGAAAACCATAATTTTTCATTAAATTTAGTTCCTTTAGCAATAATTGATGATATTGAACCAACTATGATTAGATTCGAGTTGATTGGAGGTTAATGCTAAAGGGAAATTTGTGCTTGAGCAGCGAGTTGCTTGTGAGATTGAGGTAAGTGTTTGATTTAACCTTGACTTGAGGGAATAGGAATCCCCAGCTTAAATGCTATGTGAAATCGCATGTGTGTGGTGTATAGGTGAGGTGAAGAGTATCTATGCACTACCAAATTATCTGTTTAACATGATCTTTTCCCCGTTCCAATCTATTATATTCCTCTCTTAATTGCTTTCATGATTTTGATGCCTCCATGTCCACTGGTTTTCGTCTACTTGTTGTTAAATATTGGTTCACGCATATGAAAGTATTAATTGTTCCCTTGGCTTCATTGTGATACATAAAAGGTTGAGCTAGTTGACAGTGTTTTATGATACATTCCGGTTGGTTTCATTGTGAAATGATAATTTGTGAAACTTCTGAATAGTACAGCTTTCTGTTTACAATTGTTAAGACAAGAGTACTGTGAAAGACTTTAATCTAATTTGAGAAGCCTTTATTATAATTAATGAGATGTGATATATCTGGTGGGAGTGGGTTGCGCGCTGCAACAGGTAGGAATAAGGGTGGACAGGTGGGATCGGGTTGCACGCCGCAACAAGAGGAATAAGGGTGATATATATTGAGGAGTAATAAGGGTGAACAGGTGGGATCGGGTTGCACGCCGCAACAAGAGGAATAAGGGTGATATATATTGAGGAGTAATAAGGGTGAACAGGTGGGATCGGGTTACACGCCGCAACAAGGAGTATTCATGTTTACTTGTTATATGATTAATAATTGGTGAAGTTTCTTAAATGTACAGTTTCTGTTTATTTTTCTGAGACATAAATATTGTGAAAGGATCTGATCTAATTTGTGGAACCCTTTTATTATAAATAATGAAATGTAACTGTCTGGTGGGAGCGGGTTGCACGCTGCAACAAGGAGTGATAAGGGTGGACAGGTGGGATCGGGTTACACACCGTAACAGGAGAAATAAGGGTGATATATATATAGGGAGGAGCAATAAAGGTGGACAGGTGGGAGTGGTTTGTGCGCCACAAAAAGGAGCAATAAGGGAGGATATTCATGTTTTACTGATTATATGATAAAGACTAGAAAACTTATGGGTTTATTCTATTGTTCCCATACTCTTCTTTTACCGTTATTTTAAATTGAAACTTGGAAATTTTCGTGACGATTGGTTATAGCTGAGATCTGTAGAAGTCAACCGAGTTGTTTTATTAATTGTTGCAAGTTACTGTTTAATTAGTTTATTATTCCTTTCTTGCTTTATTATACATTGTATCCAGGTTATATTATAAAGGCCCCGTCATATCCTCGGCACTACTTCGTCGAGGTTAGGCTCGGCACTTACCAATACATGGGGTCGGTTGTACTGATACTGCACTCTGCACTTCTTGTGCAGATCCAGGTTCCGGTCAGAGTTGAGTTATCGAGTAGTAGCTGAGCATTTGTACGGAGACACGAGGTAGATCTGCTGGCGTCCACAGATTCCTGGAGTCGTCTCTACATTATTTAGATTTCTGTTTTATTTCATTCAAAACATATATATATTTATTTTAGCCAAATACTTGTAGTATTCTTTAGTAGTTCGTGAATTGTGACACCAAATCCTGGGTAGCTAGATATTTGCAATAGCTTCGAGTTTCATTTCATTATTTCACACATTATTCTGGATTTATTTATTGGATAATATTAGACCTAGTATAATATTTTTAATTGTTTTAAATGTTGAATCCCTTTAACATTGGCTTTCCTGGCAAGTATGGTGTTAGGCACCATCACGATCCTATGGGTTGGGAATTTGGATCGTGACACTCGATTAGCTCCATTTAGCATTTCTTGGTTTGTGTGCGCAGTCCCTATCTTATTTCGGAAATCCTTTATGTGAAAATTGAAGAAAATGTGAACTTTTTCCTTTAAAATAGTTTAAGTTGACCACAGTCAATATTTTCTAAAAACATACCAGAATCGATATTTTGATGATCCCAGTGAGTCAGTATCATGATTTGGGACTTGAGCGTATGCCCGATACTGAATTCGGAAGTCCCTAACTTGTTTTGACTCATTTTTCCGAAAACTAGCATTTCAAAAGTTTGAGAATTTACTAAGTTTGTCTGTAAATTGACTTCTAAGCTAATGGGTTCAGATTTTCATGTTGAAACTTGTCTGAAAAATTTGGTTTAATTCGGAATTGATTTGACATGATTCAGACGCTTAAATGTGATTCAAGTGTTCTTGCGTTCCACTTTGAAATTTCATTTGTTTTGAGGATTGATTCGTAGATTTAGATGTTATTTTGGTACTTTGATTGTACGAGCAAGTCTGCATGATATTATTGCACTTGTGTGCATGTTTATTTTGGAGCCTGATCGGCTCCTGCCTACACCACTTTAGAATGGCAAGGCACGGTCGATGTAGCTTTTACCCGATAGGATCGGGATCGAAATCCATAGGGAGTTAGATGATTGGAGTTGAGTTTCTATCCGACTTAGCAGTGTGTATTCTTCATAATTACTCTTCTAAACATGGGTTGTTTTGATTCTATACTAGTTTTATTACTAAAAATTACTACTAACAAGCTAGCTACAATATTTTTGTGAAGGTTTTATCAAGTTATAAAGGGCACTAGGGAAGCAACTTACACCTAGGTGAGTATCTAATGGGGTCTAAAATCTAGGATAAACTTATTGGTTATGGGCTCGTGATATAACTTCACACTCAATTACTCACCCTATACCTCTCGGTAGTTTGGGTGACTTTGGCCGAATTGGCTTTCTCAAGCCTAATTGAGGTTTTTAACATAGCAAGTGATATTGGCTCAAGTGGGGTATTATTATCTCTAGGTTCTACCCTTTAATTTGGGGCTATAAATCTCTTGAATTCACCCCAGTTCCTTGTTAGCCTATTTTACCTAGACTTGGGTCATCTTTCTCAAGAACAAACCCTAGTAAAAAAGGCATGAATCAGTGTTTGCAACCACTAATTCAATAGATTAAGCATGAAACAAGACAAATTTCACTTACCCAATAAGTAAACCCTAAAATTAAAGACCTATTAGATACACACACTAGGGTTGGGTCACAACCCTAGCTAATGGGTCTAGCTACTCATATTCAAGGAAGAAGTCAAAAGAGTAGATGAAATTAAAGCCATAAATATCAATTACAAAGATAAAATCTAAGATTAAGGGTAGAAACTATGCTAAAGTTACTCAAATAGGTAAAAGGCTTCTATCCACGAGCTCCCTAAAACATCTGATACCCTAAAAATGAGAAAAGGAAGTATTTATACACAGCTAAAAATACTGGACAAAAATGCTCCTACGGAGGTTACGCTTTCAGCAGAAAACTAAGCGCCCCAGCGGAACAGCTTCCTTGGCCACGCAATTATTAGTGCGGATCGCGCTTCTTCAACTAGCAGCCTCTCTGAACCACATTTCCGCTCCCAGCGGAATCTTGGGCGCCCTAGCGGAATTGGATAGCGCGGCAGTGGAATTTAACGCTGATTGCTCTCTTGTGAAAGACCACTTTTGAAAACTCTCTGAACTTGATATTCCGCTCTCAGCGAATTTCCCATCGCGGCCGCGCTTTAGGCTTCGCGGCCGCTCAATTATTGCGCTGTCAGCGGTTCCACAAGGGCCAAAATGCATCTCTCTAAACCTCAGTTCACGGCCGCCCTCAGTGTTAAAATAGCGTTGTCAACGCTTCTGCTGATTCCCTGTGCTGTGCAAGTTTGGCTCCTGTTTAAGTTAGTTTTAGCCATTCTCCTCAATTTGATCCAAAACCTGTAATTTAAGCACCTTGCATTAGTTTTCGGGAGTACCTTAGCGCATTTTTGCCCCAAAATCTAAGCAAAAAAGAGTAAATATTAGGTAAAAATCCCTAGTTATCAACTCCCCCAAACTTAAGCTTTTGCTTGTCCTCAAGCAAACAAGGTAATTCCCACCTCCACAAGAAAAAAAAAATAGTATTTCAGTTGTTCAAATGTAACTTCATCAAGCTTCATTTGGGACTAACAATTAACCTCTAACACAAATGCATTATTGACAACATTATGCAATGACTTTCTTAGGTCCCTAGATCTAATGTGACACCAAAGCTTCAAGAGTTGACTCAATTCATCAAAGAGCTTTGCTCTCTTACGTAAGTCACTGTGGATCCCAAACTCTTTCTCCTTTACACTCCATGAGCTCATCTCACCTTATAGAATGTACACTCAAAATTGGGATTATCGAGAAGTGCGCTCTTCACTCTCAAAAGAATGCCACAAGTCCGGCTCTAAGTACCATAGGCTTGCCCCTCGTGTAAATCACAACTAATGTAAGCTCACTTAACTTGGAATCCTATAGTGCTTTAACGGGATGTAATGAAGGCTTTTTGGATCAAATTCGGGCATGATAAACTATGATAGAACATCTTTCCTTAAGAACTCCATTTTCACACTTTGGCTCATGTTTTTCTTGACTCTTTGAGTCATTTTCTCTTCCTTGGGGAACTTAGAGAGACTCATTGTCGCTCTTCCTTTTATTTGAGGCTCATTTTTCTCCTTCTTTCATCATTCCAAGCCTTTCAACATTGTTTCTTTAAGTCCTTTCAACCTTTACTTTTCTTTTTGACTTGTTTCTTTATGGCTTTTCAACCTTTTATTGGCCTTTCCTTTTTCAACAATTCCTTTCATCACTTTGAATTTCCTTGTCTATCCCCTAAACTTATGATTTTGACTGTTATTCATCATGAGTGCAGGAAAGAATGAGTGCCAAGAGAGGGTTTGTAACGTGGGTTTTAAATAAACAGGCTTAGGCTCAAAAGGGGTTGACTAAGGATACTATCATGGTAGGCTATGGGAGTCTTTAATTTCAAAAGGGAATCAAGGAGAGTCGATAATCACTTCTCAAGTTGAGCTACACTTAAAATTTCGCCTAGAAAAACACTTGGGGAAAGTTCTAGACTTGTTGGCACGACACTTGGGATATACAATTCAAAACCTCACCTCTCAAGCCACAGTATCGTTAAAGAGAATAGAGTCGAGGGCCCACAACAACCTTAGCTTAGATTGAAAACTCACATATGGCTACAAACACCAACTAGAGCTAGACTCGTCTACAATTTGTCTCTAACTATGAGGTCAAAGGTAAATATGTTGGTGCCAAGTGAAGCTTACTCAAGTCACATTTATTCATTACTACCAAATAAAGGAAAAACAAAAATAAAATGAAAAACAGACTCAATCCCTTAAGAAGGTCGTCACACCATCCATCGTAGGGAAGAGACACCCGGTTCACACAATTTCCACCCTTGGAAAGAACCGTAACATTAATAAAACCAAAGGCTTATTGATAACGAAAAAAAGTAAAGAAGAAGCTATAAGTTCTAAAAGAAGATACTGAAGGAAATAAGAAGCTAACTATGAAGGAAAATTATAAAAGAAGTTATAAAGTAAAGTTACAGAAAGTAAAAAATAAATATGTAAAATAGAGGATTAAGACGAATATACGTCAGAGAGGAATAAATATATACATGAAAAAGAAAAATTTATATATACATACCAAAGATAAAAACAAATCAAAAGTACGGAAATTAAGTACTAGAAAATGCATAAAGAAAAGAAAAGTAGTATTACGAGTTATTACAGACCAAAAACTATAACCAAATGTCTGAATCACCAAATGAGGACCCCCCCCCCCCCCCCCCC
>ML414763.1:51020-115572 GCA_005239525.1 Nicotiana knightiana
AAAAAAAAAAAATGGAGCAGGGGAAGGGGTAGAGGGTAAGAGAGAACTCCCTAAGGTGCCTCTGTCTGCATCGGGTCGGGTCAGCTGCAGTGGAAGGATCAGTGGCAGTCACTATAGCATGATCCTGTGGCTGGGAAGATGCCTCTCCAGCTGGCTCCTCCGGCTGGATATCCATATGGGAATGACTCCTCTCCTCACTGGTGCCGAAGTAGCCTCCTGCTCAGGAACCTGTGCTGTCAATCTCCAACATTTACTTATCTCTGCAAAACAACGACAAACAATGACGTAATATATCTCATACAGCTAAAACATAAGACAGATTGGAGACAAATGAATCATTGTACCAGCATAACAAATAGTAAAAGAACTGAATTTATACCATGTTAAATAATAATAATAATGTTTGTTCAGACATTTGTGGATGGCTTTCCCTTGAGGATACAAGCTCTTTCTAGCAAAAAGTGTAGACAAGACTTCGTAATTCAAAAATAAAAGGTCTTATAATCTAAGAAAAATCATCCTCCCTACAAAGATTAGACTAAAATATTGCATGATGCGAGCAAAATCCTTCAGTTTTTAGGAGTCAACAAAAATGCAGCCAACAATCAAAGGATAAAATCAACATAAATCAATAAACCGAAGCAAACTTTGTGACGTTTCTTCAAATGAAAATTATTAAATATCTACAAAAGCTAACATAGATTGCCGAATTCTCAGCACATTTTTTTAATTGTTCAAGGAATTCAACAAATTATAAAACAGGGGAGTAAGTTGTTCTATACGAAGATCATCAATTTCAGAAATCTGTGACCATCAATCAGCCAATATAGTCAACTGTCATCGGCTAGTGCGATAATAAAGAAGATATTTATGCGAAGATTAGCTTAGTCATACCAAAATCTTAGAATGTGAATGACATAGCTGATTAACAGATACTGAGTATACAGAACATCCCCCTGTCCTGATGGCTTGAAATCAACCTTAACACAAGACTACAGATGCAAATGGCAGTCTAACTGATGTATATTGGATTTTCCAGAGCATTCGGAGAAATAGTTTAAAAGCAGATAAATATGCTGATACAGGTGTTAATAGATCAAAGATTTTCCGTACTCCCTTTTCACAAATATCAACCCAAATAAATTTTGCTAATTTGAGTAATACAGCTACCAAAAGATCACCTTCCAAATATCACATGTAGCCTTTTGGTTATGGGTTCATCTGAACCCAGAAACTTTGGACATGGAGTATAATTATATATGTAAAAATCTACTAAATATCAACAAATATTAGATCAGAAGCCATAATTTTAACAATACAATGAGTTCAGTGCAAGGTTGAACCATTAAGTTTAAATCCTGCATTCGCCTTTGATGACATGTTCACTTCTTAGTTGTCCTTCATTTAAGAGGTTCTAGGAGAGGAAGTAATTCCAGCATGACATGAAAGTTTCAAAGTTCATTAACAATCAGCTAAATCAAAGTAACGACACACATTAAAGAAAGTTTAAGCTCACATGACTCTTGACGCTCAAAAAGATTTTTGAATTTGTTTCCCGTGTCGTCAGCCAAGACACAGCAACACCTCAAAGTTTTTAACCAGAGTTTCATCCCATGCAAAGGTGTCATTTAGGTTAAACCCATCTTCTGAATGGCATTCTAATATAGAATCTTCACCACCTTTTTGAGAGGACAGTAGTTTAAAGAGACAACAAATTATTTACCAGTATCGAAAAGCTTGGGCTTGAATAGGATAGAATAGATATAGGAGACTCACGACCAATCACAACTAGGTTGAGATTGAGGTATAGTTGATTGCCATAATGTAATTCGAGGAAGACGACAACTTGTGTCTCTGACCTGACATAAATAGCCTCTTTCCTTCCAGGACTCCCATTTCATAATTAGTCCAGATCACGACTTGTCCTCTTTCAAATTTACCAATTATGTGGAGTTCCTCTCAAAAATTATCTCTCATGACATCCTTCTCAGTGGTTTCCAATTATGCAAAAATGTTAGATTACATGAATACCAGTATAACTCTCTTCCCAGTGGTCAAAGCACTAGCTCCTCTAAAGTTGTGCCTCAGCCTGATGGCATCATCAAAAAGAAAGAATTCATTTTCCTCCACCATAGCTCATTCTTTTTACTAGAATGTACCAGTGACTCGGGTCTGAATCACTCCTCTTTTATTGGCATAAACCAGAGCACCGTCACCAGATCCTTCAAATGCTGTCCTCTGAAGAATCACCAAGCGGCTGCACCCAACTACTACCAGGAAGTTTCTTTATTCCTTTCGCTTTCATCGCCGATCTTAGGTTGTTGGCATCATTGCAATTAAAAAGAAAAGACAAACTGGAAGCAAGTACATAGTTTGATCCGAGTTCAGGCTCTATTTTGAGCAGAATATCTCTTATATTTTCGTTTGCACAAGGAATACGACCATGATGCTTACAAGCACTAATGAAACTCCTCAGTATCACAGAATTGGGCTCTATAGGCATGCTCTTTATAAGATCATAAGCTTCTTCTAATTCTCCAGCACGTCCAAACATGTCCACCATGCATCCATAGTGTTCCATAGTTGGCCTGATGTTATAAATACTTACCATTTTATGAAAATATTTACGGCCCACATCAACAAGTCCTTTATGACTACAAGCACATAGAATCGCAGAAAATGACAAGCTGTCCGGTCTAAAGCCAGCTTCTTCCATGCTGGTAAACAAGGATACAGCTTCTTCTCCATGGCCATTATCGGCAAGGCCAGAAATCATGATGGTCCACGTCTGCAAATTTTTATCAGCCATTGAATTGAAGATGTGGAAAGCCTGCTCTATATGCCCGCATTTTGCATACATTCCCAGGAGGGCTGTTTCCAGTTCAACATGTAGTTCAATACCACTGGTGACAATGTGCGAGTGAATACATCTACCTAGTCTGAGATTCAGGACATGAGTACATGCTCCAAGCAAGCTGACCAAAGTGATGGAATTTGGCTGTTCTTTTGTTAGCTTCATGCTTTGGAACAGGAGCAGAGCATCTGACGGCAAGTTACTGGGACATCCAGGAAAAAACTGACTATTATGACTTTGAAAAGCAGGACATAAAGCAAAATACCTTAGTTTAAAAGTTAAACAGGAGAAGAAAGCAGCAAGACACTCATATAATCAGATGTCCAACATCAAGGAGATGGAAAAGTAGCAAATATTCATTCACATGCCAAAAGAAAGCGATTGAGAAAAGGATACAGAAAACCATTAAATTGGTCCACTATATGATTTGGGATGGGAAAAACGTCTATTTCAACTTCTATTACTTCTATAAAAGCAGAATTGGTCCACATTTGTTCAAGAGAACCATAAATACTTTGGGCAACAAATTGCTGAACGATGGAAACAAGATTACATTATAAATGGAAACTGACAACTCTTATGCATCAGCAGTCAGACCTAGCAAAACAAGTTTAGCCCTTAGAAGTTTCTCATAAGATGATACTTAAACTTGCTTTCGGAAAGTAGTAAACTTGAGGCACTTGAAAATTTACCCAAAGCTTGTATTTCTGTTCTGTGTTCTCCCACATTACAATGATCATCTCACTTTGATTAACTACTAAAACTGTTTATCGCATCAGCATTTAACTCTTTGAATACTACCAAATACCTTTCACAAATATCTATAGCAGCGACACATCGTCTTGACACTTTCAGGGTATCCAGAAAACATAACTAGAAGCCCGACTCCAGAGCAATATATAGATATATGAAATATATTTAGGAGGAGAAAGAAGAAATATCTGAAAATAAATAAATACCTAACACAACAAAAAGCCCGAGTCAAAAGCAATATGAAGAAAAAAATTCTTACCACAGTATGTAGAAGAAATATTTTGAGTAAGAGAAATAAGAACAAACTGAAATCTAAGAATAAAATAAACACATACCGTCTAAGTTTCATTTTATATGACAATGTTTGAGTCGAACGGGGTTTATAAAAAAGAAGAAAGTTTATAGAAAGAAGAAAGTTTATAAGAAATAAAAGAGTTGATCACAAACTCAGTATGTTGTTGTTGTATATCCAAAACATCTAGTTGTGTTCAACATGCCATAACAATCCTATGTGAGAATTAGAGGCGGATCAAGGATTTGAACTTTATAGGTTTTGGATTCTAGTACAGCAACCTCAAGTGCCGGTAGGATTCTGAATTTAATTTTTGCATATATTAAATGAATTTCTTAACACATATATAGGGTTATAGGCCCAAGCTACTGGTTTTTCCACCTGTATCTTAAAGCCTATCTCCGCCCTTAGAGAGCATGTCATTAAGGACAAACTAAAAATTATTAAGATTAAGAATTTCCTAATACAGAAAGGTGTCTACGAAGATTGAGACAATAATATATCATATAAAATGGAAAGGAGGAAGTAACAGATCTAACTGAAAAAGAATATCGCGTACCAATGAACATAAGCGGCTATCATAGAGCTCCAAGAAACTATATCCCTCTCAGGCATTTCATCAAACAGTTGTCGTGCTAACCCGATTGCACCAAATACAGCATACATCCTCAAAAGGGTATTGTTCACATGTATGTCCGAACTGAAACCAGACTTGACAGACATCGAGTGCAACGACCCACCAGTTCCAATCATCAAACAATGCCCACAAGATTTTAGCACGACAGGTAATGTAAATTTATCTGGTTTTAATTCCATTTTTTGAAGCTGGTTAAAGAGCTTCACGGACTCAATTTTCGTGGAGCTTTTTGAATATGCTCTCATCAGTGTATTCCAAGCGAAGATTGGGGGAGTAATTGGAGAATTGTCGAAGATTGTGCGAGAAAATTGGAGAGATATTGAAGATGAGAAGGATATGAACTGGGAAAGACGATATTCGTCGTGATCAAGAGCTATTTTGATTATCAGAGAATGAAGTTGGAGAAAATGGAGGGTCGTTTTGGACCGTTGGAAAAGTGCGTCAATTTGGTGGGAAATCATTTCTAAGCATTCTAGTTGATGTAGAGACTAGAGAGTGTTCTAATTGCAAGTTATTTGAAGAACAGTGGGATGATTTGTTTGATTTGTTATTTAAAGCAGTAATTAATTTTCTATATGCACAGAGAGGCCGAGCCACGTTTTTGAAGCTTATGGATTCGCAATATTAGTTCATTTAAGTTACTGAGTTCTAAATTATATATTCAATAGATCTCTTAACACAAATATATAGTTTGAATCAAAGTTACTAAGGTTGTCAAACCCGTAACTCGTATGCTAGCTCTGCCCTTGTTTGTAGAGAGATTAATATAATGAAAGTAAAAATAATAATAAATTAAGATTAAAGAATAAATAATAATAATTTAATTCAATTAATTTTTAAATAATATCTTTTTAAGAGATGTGACAAATGTCAAACATGACAAATAAAAGGGACCGAAGTGACCTCCTATGTAACTTATACTAGAATTTATGCATTATTTTATATGAGTAACGTCACCTAACTATTTAACGAAGATAGATATGAAAAAAGCCTACGATAAGATGAATTGGTCATTTCTAGAGGAAGTAATGAAAGGTTTGATTTTCCTTTAAGTTCACTAAGTGTATGCTCACATTTGTTACCACAACAATATTCTCAGTGAAGGCAAATGGGGAGAGTTGTGGTTTCTTTGAAGGAAAGAGAGGAGTGAGGCAGGTTGATGTTACTTCACCATTATTATTTGTATTAGTAATGAAATATTTGTCCAGAGTCTTGAGAATAATGAGCATGTTGCCAGATTTGAGGTTCCATCCAATGTGTAAGAAACCTAAACTCACACACCTCATTTTGGCTGATGATCTAATGGTCTTTTGCAAAGGCCAAGCAGATTCTATGACAAGGGTACTAGAGGTACTGAGGCATTTCAGTGATGTCACATGACTGGTAGCTAATATGAACAAGTCGAATATGTTCCTAGCTGAGGTGGCAGACCAAGTAAAGGAACAATTATTTGGACTAGATCATCAATAGAATCAAATTGAAATATGCAAAATAACTTTCTTATGCTTGGAGGTTAGATTATAAATTCAGTCTTCTTCTCAATATATAATTTCTGAGATAGATAGGAAGTGCAGAGAATACTTATAGGGTTGCTCTGAGAACAAGAAGAAAGTATCACTAGTGTCTTGGGAAAAAGAATGTTGTCCTAAGAAGCTTGGAGGATTGAATAGTAGAGAAGGTAGAACTTGGAACATGGCTGCAGCAGGTAAATTGCTCTGGCAACTTGTAGTGAACAAGGATTCACTATGCATGGAATTTACTTGAAAAATGGTGAGGACATATGGAGCCACAAAGCTCCTGTGTATAGCACCTGGTACTAGAGGAAGATCAAGGCATTAACCGACAAATTGCACACAGAGGCGTATCCAGTTTGAGGGGTATGGGTTCACGTGAACACACTCTTTTTCCTAAACCATGTATAATAATGTTATATTTCTTCAAAATTACTTAAATATATGTGTGTGCACCCATGCTCAAAGACTCTTATGGTGTAATTATTATTGAATGCACAGAAACGGATCTAGGATTTTTATAACATGAGTGCACCACTAAAAAAGAAAAAAAATAAAAGTATTAAGTGAGAATTGATCTCTACTTCTCTAGGTAAATAACTCAACATTCAACAAAGTGAGTCATTTAGTCTTTGTAGAGCATGGGTGCCAATAAATAATATTAAATCAATTCTGAAAAATATTTACATAAAAACCTAGTTTGGTGAAGAGATCATGGGTTCACGTGCCCCATAAATTGAGCTATAGATCTGCCCTTGTGGGTGCACCTTTAGAAGTGATATTGACGGTTTAAATCTCACTCTGAACGGTCTTGTTTTCAGCGTGAAGTCTAAATACATATAAAAATTACTAAAATTTCAAAAAGAATATAATTTTAAACCTATAAATTCAGAAACTACAATGAATTCATGGTAAGAGACAAAAGTTAAACCTATCAAATATAAATTCTAGATGCGCCTCTTTACAACAATGCACCTATCCTCTTGAAATCCTGAATCCATCTCTTAATTTGCAAAGTTGGTATACACATGGCAGCTGCAGGCTCACTCCAAAGGGAGATTACTCTATCACTAGGAGTTACATGGAGCTAAGAAGTGATCCAATACTGAGCTAATCTGGACTTGGGTGGCACAACCTAAGCACAGATTTATTATGTTGCTAGATGTTCAAAATAGACTGCTCACTAAAGAAAGATTGATGAAGATGAACATACATGTGGAGGAGATGAACTGTTGTTTATGTAACTGCCAAGTTCTTGAGACAGCCAGGATGTTAAGAGGGAGGTGGAGCAACAGACTTGATTAAAAATTCAATATAGGAGACTTGAAGATGGTTCTGCTGAGCATCAAAAAGAAGAAATGGAAGCAATTCCAACAAGAGTTGGTTGCAGCAACTTGGGTATCTCAGCCCCTCTTTCTGCAGTATATAAGCACAGAAATAGGTATCACGTTTAGCTATTTCAAATAGTTCCATCAGTCTGAAGGCTGTATGTTCATATTATGATTTTTTAGCTGCAAATCAGACAACTATAACAACATCAAATTCCACTAAAGAAACAATAGCCCATTCACACTTCACAGCACTGACATATTATAGATGCCTTTGCACGGTACCAGAAGTAATAAAACTAAAGCATACATCAAGAATACGACAGAGAAACATATAACAAGCTTAGAATCCACCCCTCAGCCTCAGCACAAGATGGAGAGTAGACTCCTTCTGAATATTGTAATCAGCAAGTGTCCTACCATCCTCCAACTGCTTCCCAGCAAAGATAAGCCTCTGCTGGTCTGGTGGAATACCCTCCTTATCCTGAATCTTCGCCTTCACATTGTCAATCGTGTCTGAGCTCTCAACTTCTAATGTGATGGTTTTTCCCGTTAAGGTTTTAACAAAGATTTGCATTCCACCACGAAGGCGAAGGACTAGGTGGAGTGTTGACTCCTTTTGAATGTTATAGTCAGCAAGAGTCCTCCCATCTTCCAATTGCTTTCCTGCAAATATCAGCCTCTGCTGATCCGGTGGGATGCCTTCCTTGTCTTGAATTTTTGCCTTAACATTGTCAATCGTGTCCGAGCTCTCAACTTCCAATGTGATTGTTTTCCCAGTTAAGGTCTTAACAAAGATTTGCATTCCACCCCTTAGCCTGAGAACAAGGTGAAGGGTGGATTCCTTTTGAATATTATAATCTGCGAGAGTCCTTCCATCTTCCAATTGTTTCCCCGCAAAAATCAGTCTCTGCTGGTCTGGCGGGATACCCTCCTTATCATGTATCTTGGCCTTCACATTGTCAATGGTATCAGAACTCTCCACCTCCAACGTGATCGTCTTCCCCGTCAAAGTCTTCACAAAGATCTGCATGCCACCTCTCAATCTGAGAACAAGGTGAAGGGTGGATTCCTTCTGGATGTTATAATCAGCCAGCGTTCGTCCATCTTCTAATTGCTTCCCAGCGAAAATCAGCCTCTGCTGGTCTGGCGGGATACCTTCCTTATCTTGGATTTTCGCCTTAACATTATCAATTGTGTCCGAGCTCTCAACTTCCAATGTAATGGTTTTCCCGGTTAAGGTTTTAACAAAGATTTGCATTCCACCACGAAGACGAAGAACAAGGTGGAGTGTTGACTCCTTCTGAATATTGTAATCTGCGAGAGTTCGTCCATCCTCGAGCTGTTTTCCTGCAAAGATCAAACGTTGTTGATCTGGCGGAATACCTTCCTTATCTTGGATTTTGGCCTTAACATTATCTATCGTGTCCGAGCTTTCAACTTCCAGTGTGATGGTTTTTCCAGTTAAGGTTTTAACAAAGATCTGCATCTGTATTAATAAAAACCAAACTCCTATATAAGATCCCTTGAAATATCGCAACTGCTACACAAACTTCTATACAAATAAGTCACTTTTTAGGCAATTCTTCCAAATTCTGTTTTTCCTCCAACAAAATCTATATTCATGCGTTAATAAGAATCAAATGACCCTATAATACTAGGGAATATCTCAAATTTTCTGTTATTTAGGTTAAGTTGCAGAGTGAATTCTTCAAAAAACTGTATTTCGATGTATCTTAAACTAAAATTTACTGAAAAAGGAAATCAATACAATAGATCACACATTACTATAAAGACAATCAACTAGATTGATTGATTATTCATACGGAATCCATTACAAAATATTTTAACAAAAATCATTGCAATTCAGATATTGAACAAACAAATGCAACTAGATTCAGTTAAAGCAACTGAAATATGAAAAACAAATCAAATTAAGGAATTCAAGAGAGGAGAAAAGTGTCGTACCTTGAGAATGGATTGCTTGATTTTTAGAGGAATGTATCAAACTATCAATAACAAAGCTAGAGTATATGGAGAAAAAGAGGGTAAATGCCAGCGTATTTATAGATGAGGGAAATCAATAAAACTATACGGCGAAGAATACTAAGGAAAAACCACACGGCAAGTCGTCAAAAGAAGATTCTAGAATTTCTTTTTTTTTTCCTGTTTTGGTCAGACAAAAGAAGATTCTAAATTTCGGGAGAAAAAAAGTAGGTTCTGGAACAGTGGAGAATTTGGTTGCTTTCTTTTGGGGGATTTTCGACAATCTACACCATACGCTGATTCCCAATCAAACTACTAACTCCCTCCGCTCCAACATAAGCAACCTTTTTTTTTTTTTTTTTTTTTGAGATTAAAAATAAGTAATTTTTTCAAATTTTAAGAATGAATTAATTATTTTTTATTATATTATTCTTGGAGTAAATAGTGTTGAAGTATGTGTTACGAGTGTTTATGTGAAGAGATAGTAAAGGTTAATATGGTCAATTTCATTGCTAATTAATGTTAAAAGGTAAATTTTTTAATATGTATAAAAACAACCAAAAAAATCACTTATTTGGACCGGAGAGAGTATCAATTTTAACTTCTTCTTTTTTTCTGACATCTCTTTCCATTTAGAGCATGTTTGGAAAGCAATTTAAAAATTAAATTTATGTGTAATTGCGTGCATATAGTTTGAGATAGTTGTTTTGGTAAGTAATTACCTAATCAGCATGGAATTGAGTGGAACTGTGGAGGTACAATTATAGTGTTTAATTCTCGAGGGATGGGTAATTATACTATTTAATTATAAGCTTATATAACTTTTTAATTCTTTTTTTTATTTTTAAATATATTAAATACTTGTCATGATCTAAGATCACACCAAATCATGATGATACATAACTCAACCAGCTAGGTAAGCTAAACTGTATAAATTACAAATAATATATGTAAATATTTTTAATATGCTTCCAGTATACCAAGAAAAAAGAAATATTAGTGTAATATTCCTATACATTTAGTATAATATACATATAGAGAGAGAAACTCGCATTAAGGTGGACTATATAATAAGTACTGTAATATGCATATACTATATATGAATACATTATTCATATACAAACATACGTATTTACAAAATATATTTGAGAGCTCTATTATCTATATACAATATAAAGAATATTGGATTTAAGAGAACTATATATCGTATATTTATACTCTGTATAATATAATTTCTTTAAGTATATTGCATATTTTTAAATAGAAAGTATATTATTTTATTTATATATGTTATTTAACCATTATTTCATATATATTATATTCTATTATTTATTAATACATTTAAATATATACCTTATACAATATATTATAATATATCTATAACACTATGTAAATAGTATACAATATACTATCAATTACATGCAATAGTGAAAAAATATATATTATTACTGGATGAGCATAGATTATGTATGGTGTAATCTCTCACCTATTTTTAATGAAAGCCAAAAGACATTTTATAAGAGATGATTCATGTATCTCAGTTGTAGTCAATTTGGATAGGCAAAATTTTTAGGGATTTACAGATTTTTAAGAAACAATTGGTTGTAGTCAATTCATTTAGGCTTAAATTTAGGAAATGATAAAGTTCTCATTAAATTTGCAAAAAGAATTGGATTCTTATTAAATGATTTTCATAGAGCGAAGAGATTTTTAAGTTGAATAACTATTAATTGTATAAAATATTGTACAAAACGTGAATCAATAATAGTTGTAGATGATGTAATAACGTGGCCTAATGAAACACTGCCAACACATTAAATGTGGGCTCCACATTTGTTGTTTTTAAACGTAGGGGTAGTTTTGTTAATAAAAATAACGTAATGTGCATTTTGGACTGATAAGTGAAAGGATGGTAAATGTAAATCATTTACCAAACAATAAGGATAGTTTTGACCCATTTTTGTAAAAAATTTATTCGAAGCCACCTCATATTAATTTTCTTGCTGCATCATATCCCAATAATTCAAAATTCTAATGTCAACCGCAACAAACTTTATTAGAACCACTATACTTAAAACTTCAAAAGCGAAAAGGTTAACTTCGAGGTTTATAGTGAGAGAAAGTCTTTCTTCTCTCTACAATCCTTCGATTTTATCAGTGCCTCTTTTTAAAAAAAAAATAAAGGATACTTGCATTAATACTAAATATTGTTCGTGACATTACAGACTACTTGTGTCTCATAGTGTACACATAAGTTCTCATAATTAGCTAGTAACTTACAAACACCTTCTGGGAGGTGTTTAACAAAAAGAGGCCTTCCTATTTTATCTAGGGACAACTTGCTTCATAACAAAAGATGGTAGAGTCACAAAAACATATAACTTTTTAACGTTGGATTGATTGGAGGCTTCCTCGGCTAGCATATGTGCTACAATATTCCCTTGTTTAAAGTTATGCCTCATCACCATTTCCTCCTTCTTGAGCATTAATGACCTGTAACAATATAAAACTTCATCATATTTCTTGATTGGTTGATAAATCTTCTGTTACCTCAGTGGATTCCGTTTTTATATCAATTGGATAGAAACCATTGTCTCTAGCAAGTCTGAGTCTTTCTTCGAGGACTAGAAATTCTGATTAGAGAATAGTCACTACATGGACTCTTTAGCTAAAGCCCATGATCCAGTCCCCTGATTTATTTTTGAATTTTGTTAAATATCAAGGTCTCAACTACCACAATCACTAGTAATACCACCAAAACCACCGAATAAATCTACCACTACTCTCACTAACCTTCAAGCTACTACAAATACCAATTTAGATATGGTTATGAATATACCTACTTTCAAATAAAAACTCCTAGAAATGGAATATGAAAATCACAGTATTATATCCCCAACCCTAGAACTACCTCAAGAATATGATTAGTGGTTACAACAGGTAGGTCATGTAACGATCTGACCGGCATTTTTGCTTTCTAGATCCCTATTTCCCTAATTAAGACTCCTCATGTGTATTTATACTGTTTATGACTTGCAAGGATGGTGAGTTCAGGTTTGAAGAGTTCGGGTTGAAATCAGAACACTTAGTTCCTTAAAATCGGCTTAAAATGATTAAGTTTGACTTGAGTCAAAGTTTTGAGTAAACGACCTCGGAACCGGGATTTGACGGTCCCAATAAGTTCTTTAAGTTTGGTTTAGAGTAGGTTTTAGTATTATTGAGGCTTGTTTGGGATTCCGAGCCTGGCAGTAATTCTATATGGTGATTTATGATTTACACACAAAATTTGGCATCATGCCGAGTTAATTTGATAGGAATCGGACGCGCTGAAGTGTTTTTAGAAGCTTTTGAGTTTCATGTTGAATTCAAGCGTTTTGGTGTTCAATTCGTAATTCTAGATGTTATTTTGGTGTTTTGAGCGTGCGAGCAGGTTCGTATTATGTTGTTGGATGTGTGAGTGTGATTGGATGGGTCCCGGAGGCCCTGAATGTAAAACGGATTGGAATCGAACTCAGGATTGGCATGGGAGAACTGCTGGTGCTTCAGATATGGTGCAATTGCACCTGCGTGGAAAGGGTCGCAGGTGCGAACTCGCAAAAGTAGCCCAGTGGTTGAAGAAGCGGACCTTAGGCTGGAGCGGGTGGTCGCAGATACGAGGGTTGTTCTGCATTTGCGCGCCGGCAGAAGCGATCGAGGCTCGTCAGATGCAGACTTGGGCTGGCTGACCGTGGATCGCAGAAGCGAAAGGAATCCGCAGAAGCGGAGAAGTCCATGTTGATACCCAATTTTTCCTAAAATAATTTCAAATTGCATGTATACCTTCAAAATCATACATTAGTATCAATTGATATTTTTCTCAATTTTTCTACATTTTTTATTAATTTGTCCAGTATTTTTATTTCTAATAAATAATTATTAAATTGTATCACAAATGATTTCAAAATATTTCTTGATTTAATTTATTATTTACAGTCCTACTAAGACCAAATTATTCCATAAATAGCCAAATGAGTTTTTTGGCTATAATTGCAATGACTTTGCAATTATAGCCAAATGAGTTTTTTGGCTATAATTGCAATGACTTTGCAATTATAGCCAATGCATATAATTTTGAACTGTTTTTTTTACCAAAAATTAATCTTTTTTATTTTAAATACTAAATAATCGTTCTCAAAATATTTCGATGCATGAAATTCATTTTTTATAATTAGTAATTATTTTGTAAATTATTTTAATTAATTTGTTTCGGTATTTAACAAATGGTCCTATTTTTATTTCAATTATAGCCATTATTAACCAGCCCAAATACCTAAGTAAACTAGCCCAATACACCCAGGCCCAAATCCTATCCCCTACCCGACCCAATTCCGCTCAAATCCTGGTCGTTGATCATTTTTTATCAACGGTCCAGGTTATTTCTTTCCTTAATTAACCTAATACTCCCCCCCCCCCCCCACCAAACCCCTCACTCTCATCTCACACTCGCCATCACCCTTCACCCTTCTCTCCTAAATTCTTTCTGCCCTAGCCCTAATCCTACCTCGATGTTGCTTGTGTGCCGTCGACGATGGTGGTTTACCACCACCCTCCAGCCTTAACGGTTCTCTTAGGCCGGGATTTATACTTTCTTTGAGGTCCTCAAGGGGCCAGGGGCCGGTCCGCTCACACCTTAGGCCTGTCCTCACCAGCCTCAGGCCACCATGGCTCGATTTGAGTAAGATCGTCCTATTTTCTTGTTAAACCTACGGTTTCTAAGACGCTATTCTCATCTCTGGGTTATTTTCTCAAAACTCTAATCTCATCTCCTAAACCTTTTAGATCTGTAACAAATCTGAGAAAAATCGAACTATTTTAACTTGTTTTTATGAGAAATCTTCCGATTTTCAAAGCGTCGCTTCATTTTTCCTAACTAGGGTTTCTTAAACTTTTTCTTCAAAATGATTTCTGATTATCTAAGTGTTTATTCTCTGATTCTTGTGTGTTTAAGTGATTTTGTTAAGTTTTCCCCTAACCAGTTATGTTGAAACCCCTAATTTTTAGCATTATGTTTGGATTCTGAGTTCGTCCTTGCTGTTTGTTCATTCGATTCTGCTGTGTGTTCGATTCTCATGAATATTGCTTCGATTAATTAGAGTATTTTGTGATTTTTACCTTAATGTTTCCTATTAGGGGTTCCAAATTTGATTCTTCCTGCTTATACTCGACTTGTATGCTTATTCATTGGAGTATATGTTATTTCCCTTAAAGTCAGTAAAATTTCGATTCTTTGAATCCCTGATTCTCTGTGTTACGCTAATTTCTGGTTATTTTCCCTATTTTTTATAGCCTTAAACTATTTCTTACCTTATTCTGTGATTGACCGTGTTATTTATTAATTCTTACTACTTATTTCCTTAATTGAACATTTGTGTACCTACCCCTAATTACCTACTATATACTTCAGTTTGTTTGATGTCTTTCCTTAATTAGCTACCGGAATTTTACCGATTGTAAATTACTCCCTTAATTAAGGGAAGACTTTACTAGTTTTACTCTTATTTGATTATGTGGCTCTTCAATTACTGAACAATTTGATTGTTTACCTTATTTGCCTAGCTCTCAACTATTATATATGCTCCCTTCTATTCTCACTACACACATGAACACTAGTTCAACAATTCTATCTTACACTTAAAAGCTTTCTGCTCTTTCTTGTTACTTGCTAATCTTAATGAACTAGCCGACTATAAGCCAAGGCTAGTTATTGCACTACATTTGCTCTATATTCTGTCTGCTCTCCTTAGCTGGTATGTTCTGATTCAATTTCAAGTTCAAAACTCTATGTGTTCTATTACTGCTTTAGTTCACTGATTTCCAGTCCTATTCATGTTTACTATTTGGTTGTTCAATATGTAACTAGCATGCCTAAATCACTGTTTCATTTAGCATGTAGGTCTTCTGTCATGTCCAACTTGATTAACATGTTTAAGGACTCGCCTATTGCTTTCTCTAGCCTGCTTCAATTTGACTTTGCTCATGTATGTCAGCATATTTGATTGTTTGCCTATTTGTTTATTTAGATTGTGGTACTAACCTGCTTTTTAAGTGATCTAATACTCCAAAGTAATTTTGGTTCTATACTTATTGTCCAGAATAATATGTTTCCACATGTCTGATCTGTGATCCATGCCCTATGTCTGTACTATTAGTTGTATGATTAATTCATTAATACTATAAAAACTCTTGAAAAAGCTTCTGTGCTCCTGTTCTTAGTTAATATGTTCTATGTGTCCCCAATACCCACAATCCCTGAGTAAAATCTATGTTTGAATGGTACTGTTTAAACTGTTTGTTGATTTCTCATAAGTTCATTCTGTGTATTTGTATTAGACTCCATGTCCTAGGACCAATGTGTTCATCCAAATCATGTTAAACATTACATTAGATATCCTGTTCTTATGACTACAAATTTACTGCTTCAGCATATCACATGTCATTAATCCATGTGTTTTAACGTTGTATTAGTTCATCACTTAGAGATCCTGCTCCTAGGTCAATGAATAACTTCAACATAAAACTATCATTCTTGTGTGCATTTAGATACCATGCTCTAGGATTCTATTTGCATTTGTTCGAATATGCTTAGTTTAACTAATTGATCCAGGAAAAAGTATAAAACGGTCTCACATATAATTGTCATGTTTCTAAATAGAACTTGTATCAAATCCTTTCACTCTCAGATTTGTATCACCTAGAATGACATGTTGTAGGTTAAATACTTTCAAAACTGTTAAACACTTCCTGTAATTTCGATTGCGTATAATCTCACGGCTAGGCAAGCCTTAGGTAATTAATTGTTATAAAAAACGGAAACTGCTTTGATCATGTTTACTGCTTAAAGGCTAACAGGTTTAAAATCAGTAGGTAAACTGATTAGGGCCATGTCGTTAAAGTTTGTATGAAACAGTGTTGTATATTCATGTGCATTTATGTCACTTAGATATCCTGTCTTAGGATCCTTTTTCTAATAAAACTGCCTTTGTATGTGTTTGAGACGTGCTGTTTATTTGCATTATGTGTGGAGGTGAATCTGAGGTTTTTAACTGCTTCTGTCACTTATCTGCTAGTCCTACTTATTCTTGCTTGTCGCCTATAATTTCTCCTTTTAGCACCTTAGAGGGTTGTCTAGAACTACCCAGACTTAGAGGTCCTAAACTCCTCCAGGACTACAAGGAAGGGACGGATAACAACATGTTAGAGCTTGTTAAACAAAACTCGCTTAATAAACCGCTAAGGGGGGGGGGGACAATGGGTAGAAAAGGATATGATGACATGTGCCCTAATACAACGTGTAGCCTCTCATTGAGAAGTGATTACTGGGCATTGCACATATGTGATCCTATAGCATAAACAACTTAGGACCTCCTTTATCCTTTACATATGTGTGCTTAGACTGCTAATTTGTTAAGACCTTTATTTGTTTACATATGTGTGCTTAGACTGTCTACTTGCTTCTTGAGTAATTCATAAAATAGGTTTGGCTGTGGACTTTGAGGGGTGCCTAACACCTTCCCCTTGAAGTAATTTCAAGCCCTTACCCAATCTCTAGTTATACAATCAGTGTTATAAATGACCCGTAGTAGGTGCCTTAACGCGCCTTAATTCGTTAGGTGGCGGCTCTTCGAACTCCATATATCCCTTTTCCCAAAAGGAAACGAGTTGTCCCAATAATGTCAAAAACCCTGACCAATCCGAAAGGAGAGGAAAAAGGGGGTGCGACATCATGGCGACTCTGCTGGTGATTCTAGGCTTTTACCATTACAAACCGTTTTGTGAATTTGTCTAAGTATGACTTGTTTTGTTAAATACCTACACCCTTTCCCTTTCCCCTTTATGTGCAATTAATTGTTCACTCTCCCAAGTATTTATTTTTCAAAAAAATGAAACTGACATGTTTCCTTTTGTTTTCCTTTGTAACTGCTTTTCAATTATAACTGTTGTATTTATCGCTTTCATAATGTGCATATGCGTGATAACATGTTTATTGCTTATTGTTGCATAATCATGCTCAACATCATATTCCACTCGTGCCTATACAAATCCTATAGCAACGCTTGATGTGTGGTTGCGCTCTTCCATTTTATATCACCCCTAAATTCGGAAAGACTTATTTGCGGTAAAACCAGTCGATCAGCAGTGCAGTCGATGGTTCCGTGCCTTTCCCCCTCGAGTTATCCGCTCAGGGGTACCAGTCTAAAACCCCATAGAAACCTTACTCTTGTTATATTGTGCATGAATCATGGTCAAACCTAGCTGGGTTAACGTGTCATCCGCACAAAAACCCTTTAAGACAGCCTTATCCAAAAGTCCACCGGGGTTTTTATAATCCCAACAGACACAATCAGGTTCTATGCATTAATTTGGAGAACTAAATGCATGTATGCTAATCATAAGTGTATAAATAGTCGAGTCTGGTGGGGGAAAGGGCCTAACCATTTTTGTCTTGCAGAAAATGAGGCACAAGGTCCCCAGATTCGCTATGGTCAACAATATCCCACCAATGCTCCTATATTGGTGGGGAGACCTTCCTTCAAGTGATAAGAAACGCGCGAGGAAGCATCTGGACAATTTACCTTCTCTTCTAGACATCTAGTCAAACAACATGCTCATTGAGGCTGCCACTTTGTTTTGGGATAGTGAAAGAGCTGTATTCCACTTTGGGAATATTGAAATGATGCTGCTCTTAGAAGAAATAGGAGGACTTGCTGGGATAGCTTGGCAAAGCCCTGGGTTGCTGGTACTTGAGAACCGCACATGCAAAGGTTTTCTGAAAATGATGGGGCTGAAAAGAATGCTGAATTGGAGTGTTTGCAACAATCTTACATACCTTTCGAGTACTTGTATGAAAGATACGGACACAGCAAATCATACCGTACCTATCATGACGAGTTTTCCATCACGTCTCCGATCACATCCACTGCAGGGTATTCGTGTTTATGTGTGCTGTTTGGGCTTGATAGTGTTCCTGACAAAGAAGGAAAGGATTAATACCAGGCTAGCAAGGGTAACCAGGGCCATGATGGAAGGGATCGATGGGCAAACCTTCCGCATTGTCCCTATGATCTTAGCTAATATTTATTGAGCCTTGGAAAATTGTCAAAGAGGAGTTAAACATTTTGAGGGTTGTAACTTGTTGCTGCAGTTATGGCTCCTGGAACACCTTCAAAAGGGCCAATATCACCAAGAACTTCCGCGAAGGGCTTGGAATGATCACATTGCTTTCCATCATCCCAAGCGGATGACTTACATTCCAGACAGATTTGCTCAGCCGGAAACCACCAAGGAGTTGGTGGAATTCTTTGATAATCTAACCGATGAACAGGTGCAATGGATGTTCGAGTGGTTCCCGACGGACGAATTTATCCTCAGATCCAAGGATGCACCATACTTAGTGTTGATCGGGTTGAGAAGTATATATCCCTATGTTCCTCTCCGAGTCATGAGGCAGGCAGGCAAAAAACAAGTTGCACCAAGGGTTGCCAAGATGGGTCACTTCAGAGTGGATTTCCAGGACGACGGCGCCCCCTACAAGTGCCAAGATCAACACATGTGGCACAGCAAAATCATCATGGAGAAGAATACTATTGAACCAGACAGGTACCATGCAGGATGTGCACCTTTTTACCAGGCATGGCTGGAAGACGACTTGGACGGGATAGTGAGGCCGGGAATCAGCCGAGGCAATAGGATCATAGACGAGGATACCGAGGCTCAAGTCAAGTACAACTGGCTGTGCAAAAGGATCTGTGATTCTGATAACGAGCACCGGAAAATACATGAGACCAACAAGAGGTTGGTCGAGGAATGGAAAGAGATGGTTTTCCTCTCCAATAGGAAGCTGGAATATCTGGAGCGAGGTATAGTGGAGTTAGTAGGCAAAGTCATCAAAAGGATCGAGGATTGCCAAAACTCTGAGGGGAATGAAGGAGGACACCTGGCTAGAGCATACCTGCTGCTGGGACTGCACGAGCTGGGGAACTTGTTCGACGGAATCAAGAATATCGAATCTGGGGAAGGTCCTTCTGGGAACAAATAATCTAGATTTACCTCTTTTGCTTTCATAAATGTAATAAGGCCGAGTGCCATTAGTGACTTATTTCCTATTTGTTATTTTAGTATCGTTTTGGGATTCGCCTATTTACATTAATGAAATGAGGCATTTTGGAATCTAAGTTCTCCACATCAACTTGTCGCTAGGCCTACCCCGGTCACAACGGGGCTCCCAAATTAAGACGCACGTTTACAATTCCGCAATATGTGTTTAAATACTGCAAATATTTTTGTCATAATCCTCACTGACTTGTTACCTTTTGTTTTTATTTTTATGTCTTTGATTATTCCCCTTCCCCAAAGGTTGGTTCGTGCATTCTGGCATCATTAGCATATCATACAAGATCCAGGGGCCCTCCACCTTCTCAGACTTGAGTAACATCAGAAAGGAAAACACAACACCAGGAGCTTCTGACAGTCAGGGTACTCAATTCCAGAATGATGTTGTGTCACAACTTGAACAAAGTCTACTAAAACTTCAAGGGGAACTTGAACATGTTCGGAACCTAGCGAACTTGTCCTTCTTACTTAATGTTCCGGATGTCAGCCACCCGAACACTCAAAACCAGACACCACCTCAGAATACCCCCAACAGACAAAACCCTCCTACAACTCACCACTATACAACTACACCACAAAATCAAACCCTCCCACCACAATACCAACAAAACACCTGCCATACCCCTCGAAACACCACATTAATCGCTCCTGAACCACAAAATTTCACCAATGATAACCTCTATGCTCAAGCACCAGGCCACCAGAACAATCCCATATACGTGGAGACTTTACCTCACTCCACCCAACCCATCTCTTACACACCGGAATCAAGTGAGAAAGACCTGATTATCATGAACTTGGCCGTTGAACTTAAAAAATTGACTAGCCGACTTCAAGGCATGGAAGGAGGTAAGGGGATCGAAGGATTGAACTATGAAGATCTCTGTATACAGCCTGATGTAGAACTACCGGAGGGTTACAAACCTCCCAAGTTCGAGATATTCGACGGTATTGGTGATCCCAGGGTCCATTTGAGGACCTATTGTGACAAACTGGTCGGAGTTGGAAGAGATGAAAAGATTCGGATGAAATTTTTCATGAGGAGCCTCACAGGGGATGCCTTGTCATGATACATCAGCCAGGACCCCAAGAAGTGGCCTAATTGGGTGAGTATGGCCTCGGATTTCATGGACTGATTCAGGTTCAACCCGGAAAATGCGCCGGACATATTTTACATCCAGAAATCTCAAGAAGAAACCCATTGAAACCTTTCGCGAGTATGCCACTCGTTGGAGGTCATAAGCGGCCAAGGTTAGGCCAGCATTAGATGAAGAACAGATGAACAAATTCTTCGTCAGGGCACAAGACCCGCAATATTATGAAAGACTGATGGTAATTGAAAATTACAAGTTCTCTGACATCGTCAAGCTGGGTGAAAGGATTGAAGAGAGCATCAAGAGTGGGATGGTCACAAATTTTGAAGCACTACAAGCAACCAACAAAGCACTACAGTCCGGTGGTATATCCAAGAAGAAAGATGTAGGAGCAGTAATGGTTGCATAGGGACCCAAATCCCCACTGACATATCGAACCTCTCCCTACCTACATATTAACCTTCACCTCCACCTACATATCAACCCACATCTCCAAGATATTCCCAACCAGCCACTGCCTATCACACATACAACTCCCAACCATCTTACTTTTAATCACCTCCAGCTCACCAAAATTTCCCAAGACCTCGACCCAACTTTGACCGCAGGCCACCCAAACAATATACCGCCATTGCCGAGCCCATTGACCAGCTGTATGAAAGGTTGAAAGGAGCCGGTTACGTTACCCCTATCCCTGCAGTGACCAAAGAGAATCCATCACAATGGGTCAATCCGAACAAAACCTGTGCATACCATTCTAGCATGAAAGGACATACCATCGATGAATGCCGCTCGTCGAAGGATAAGATCCAGGCTATAATCGACAATAAAATCATCCAGGAAAAGGAAGTCGCTCCTAATGTCCGCAATAACCCCCTCCTAGATCACAGGGGTGGAGGTTTCAATGTGATAGAAATAGATGAAGAATGGGACCCAGAAGGGTCAATCCCCTTAATCAAAGAAGGTGATGACCCCACGAAGCCAGCAATTACACTCAATCCCATCATAATGCAGACACAACCGTTAGGAGAGGCTGAGGTGACTACATCAGTCCCGTTCGAGTTTGAGATATCACCGCCTACATATACGCCCACACCATTCGAGGTTGAAATATCACCACCTGCAGTGACTCCTATTCCATTCGAAGTAAAGGTAGCCACACCAATTACAGTGAGAGTATCAGTTGTGCCGCCTTTCAACACTAATGTCGTGCCCTGGGATTACGTAGCTGAAGCTAGAAGGAAGGGAAACGTCAAGGTAGAAGAAGCTGGTGTTGCACAGGGGATGACCAGGACTGGAAGGGTCTACACGCCCGAACACTTGGGAGAATCCAGAAAAAAGACTTCTAACAAACCTCCCGTCATTGAGACAGGACCAAATGACCTCTGGAGAAAGGTACAAGCCAGGGAATACTCGATCATAGATCATCTGAATAAGACTTCGGCCCAAATATCCATATTATCATTGCTGCAAAATTCAGAAGCACATAGAAGTGCTCTGATGAAAGTGTTGATGAAGCTTACGTACCTAACAACATCACAAGCAGAAAGATGGCTAACATGGCGGGGAAGGTATTAGAAAGTCATAAGATTGCTTTCCACAAGGATGAATTACTACTGGAAGGTTTGAGTCATAACAGGGCACTGCACATTACCGTGCAATGTGAACATTACTTCATTACCAGGGTTCTGATTGATGGAGGGTCCAGCCTTAACATTTGCCATTGACAACACTAAAGAGGTTGGGCAAGGGACTGTACGAAATACGAGAAGGATCCATGAATGTAAAAGCTTTCGACGGGTCTTAAAGGTCCACCATTGGAGAAATCAGTCTCTATTTGCAGATGGGGTCTACATGGTTTGAGGTTGAATTTCAGGTGTTAGATATATCCGCGTCCTATAATCTATTACTAGGACGACCATAGATACATACCGCTGGGGCTGTGGCCTCAACTTTTCATCAGACGGTAAAATTTGAGTGGAATCATCAGGAAGTCGTTATCCATGGGGATGGGAGCAACCCCATCTACAGTCGCCAGACTATCCCGGTAATTGAAGGTAGAAGAAGGCTTGGTGGAGAAACTTACCACCACATCGAACGGGTCAACACAATAGACAAGGATAAGTGGTGGAGTAGTAAGATTGAAAGCATAATGAATTGGAGCGTATACGAACCCGACAAGGGTCTTGATAAGAATCTTCAAGGCATTTCCAAGCCAATACGGCTAAAGCGCCATGACACTACCTTTGGCCTGGGATACCAGTACACTTGGCACGAGTACGATGACTGCATGCCACCATGGCGCGGTCCCTACCATCCATTGGAGCAGCCCATACCGCATCTGGAACACACTTTCCAGCAAGCCGATGTCATAGGGGGACCAGAGAAGGAAGAAGCATTAGCAGCCTTAAGGAACTTATTCTTGGAAGACGAGGATATGGATTGTTATGTCATTATTGAGGAGGAGGAGGAGGAATTCCCTACCATCCAAGCTGTAAGCAAGGGATCGTTCCTTAGAAACTGGGCTGTCAGACCATCCAGGGCCTGACAAGTCCCGAGGTAGCGAGGCTGAACAAGCACTATTTATTTTATTTGCTAAATCATTTCCTTTTCGCATTTTTCTGTTTTAAATAAAATCCCTAGTATTCCAAAACATTGTTTAAATTATTGAAAATCACTTTTATGTTTCAATGAATCAGTATTTTTTGTTATCATTTTTCTCTCATATTTTTATCGATACAACATTACTATTCCCTGTCTTGATGAACCAATGACTGTGACATGCAATGAAACAACGCAACAAAACCATAGTGATTTAGAAGAAGAAGATATCATACCCGAGGAAATCATCAGAGAAATAGAGGACTTTGACAACAAGCCTAAGTCCAATCAGAATGAGACCGAGGTAATCAACTTGGGATATTCAGAGACTGTCAAAGAAACCCGCATCAGCATCCACCTGTCACCGCCAGAGAAAGAAGAGTATACACAATTTCTTGAAGGAATATGAGGACATATTTGAATGGTCGTACAATGATATGACTGGACTGAGTACATCCATTGTGGCTCACAAATTGCCCACGAATCCAATGTGCCCACCAGTGAAGCAGAAGCTCCAGAAATTCAAACCTGATATGAGTCTGAAAATCAAGGAGGAAGTCGCTAAACAAATCAACGCCAACATCCGTATATGGTCCAAAGAGTACTGACAGGAGGAGATCTTATACTTGCAGAAATGGATGGAGAAGTCTGGCCAAAACCAATCAACTCAGATGCAGTTAAACGATACTATGTGTAACTCTTTATGCTTTTATCAAATGTTGTAAATTGAACTACGCTCGACCTGATACCCATTTAGGATGGGATACGTAGGCAACCCTGTGGGTTCGGTCACAAACCAATAAAAATATTATTTCCCCCTACAATTGGAAACTGAGACAGAATTTTGAGGAGGACCCTCAAAATTCTGAAGCAAGTTCAGCCGATCGCAGCACGTACAACAGTCAGAGATGTCAATCCATCTAACTGGGGCAGAATTTTGAGGAGGACACTCAAAATTCCATAGAAAAAGAGGTTGCAATGTCTCGGATCTTGTCATGATCGTCGGTTCATCTAAAATTTCTTAAAATATAATTTTTCACTATGTCTTTACAAAACTATGCATGTTTGCTTGTAAGGTAATTATCTTTAGCCAAACGCCACCCCGATGATCTAAACCGGATCTTCAGGCCAGGCAAAGCAAGTCAAGCAAAGCAAACAGGGATACGAACCGACCTCCCCTTTTAAAGAACTCACAATTTTTCTTTGGATGCAGGGACAAAGGATAAACATGTCACAAAGTCACAATCCTCACAACAATCGCGTTATCAAAATCTGCTACTAGCTAAGAAATTCTACTACTATCTGCTATTCATTCTATTTTCTGCATAAGGCTAAATGTTGCCCTCCATTTGCATAAGGCTAAACGATGCCTTCCATTTGTATAAGGCTAATCTCTGCCTTCATCTGCATAAGACTAATCTCTGCCTTCACCTTGCATAAGGCTAAACGCTGCCTTCCATTTGCATAAGGCTAATCTTTGCCTTCATCTGCATAAGTCTAATCCCTGCCTTCATCTTGTATGGAACTAAGCCATGTCTCGTATTTGCACGAGACTAAGCTCTGTCTCCATACCTGCATAAGGATAATCTCTGCCTTCATTTGCATGAGACTAAGCTCGGTCTCCATATCTGCATAAGGCTAATCTCTGCCTTCATTTGCATGAGGCTAAGCCCCGCCTCTATATCTGCATAAGGCTAATCTCTGCCTTCATTGCATAAGACTAAGCTCTGTCTCCATATCTGCATGAGGCTAAGCCTTGCCTCCATAATCTCTGCCTTTACTTTGCATAAGGCTAATCACTGCCTTCACATTTGCATGAGGCTAATCTTTGCCTCCAATTTACGTTCTTTCACCGAGACTAAGCGTTGTCTCTCAAGCATTATTTACTTTTCTCTCCTTTTGGGTTAAGCTATGCCCTCAGCTTCACAATATTAAGCCTTGTGTTGTTGATTCTAACATCATACTACTGCATCTTATGGGCTGAAATATCACCAACTTGTGCAAAGGCATCATTGTCTAAAGGCATCATCCTCATAGCCAGAAGACAGCATGTCATGGCCTGAGGATCTCTCAAAAAGTGCATATCATTATTCAAAGGCGTCATAGTTCGGAGGCACCATCTTCATGGCCCAAGAACATCATTTCATGGTCTGCGAATCTGTCACTGAGCAACTCATGGCCCAGGACGTCATTGTCTAAGGACGTCATCCTTAACCATCCGAAGACAACTTCCATGGTCCGAAGGGAATCTGCATCATGTTTAAATTTTCTCACAAATATATGCTCGTAGTATCTTTTATTTGCAGGTGACCTAGCAAGCAACTGTCGTCTCAGCAGGAGCGATCTCGCTTCAGTTCCTCCGACTATACCAAACTTGACCGATCCCATAAACCATTCCATCACCAAGAACATTGTGTCTGTTCTTGTGATGACTTCATCGATATATTTCGCCGATGAATCCAAAATTATACACGGCATGATTCCTGTAAATCCAAGTATATGTATGCAGCTCAGAAGCCAGAGTGCGTCCTAAATCTCTCAAATCGTTTCGCTCAGTCAAAATTGGCTATCATATCTTTACTAGACAAATCTTTCATCCTTTCCGGGTAAAGAGGGGCAGTTTTTGATACCCAATTTTTCCTAAAATAATTTAAAGTTGCATTTATACCTTCAAAATCATACATTAGTATCAATTGGTATTTTTCACAATTTTTCTACATTTTGTATTAATTTGTCAAATATTTTTATTTCTAATAAATAATTACAAATTTGCATCACAAATGATTTCAAAACATTTCTTGATTTAATTTATTATTTACAGTCTTATTAAGACCAAATTATTCCATAAATAGCCAAATGAGCACCTTCTGGCTATAAATTGCAATGACTTTGTAATTATAGCCAATGCATTTTTTACCATAAATTAATATTTTGTAATTTAAATACTAAATAATCGTTCTCAAAATGTTTCTATGCATGAAATTTATTTTTTATAATTAGTAATTATTTTATAAATTATTTTAATTAATTTGTTTGGGTATTTAACAAATGGCCTTATTTTTATTTCAATTATAGCCTATATTAACCAGCCCAAATGCCTAACTAAACTAGCCCAATACACCCAGGCCCAAATCCTACCCCTACCCGACCCAATTCCGCTCAAATCTTGGTCGTTGATAAAAAATGATCAACAGTCCAGGTTATTTCTTTCCTTAATTAACCTAATACTACCCCCCCCCCTCCCGAAACCCCTCACTGTCATCTCAGACTCGCCGTCACCCTTCACCCTTCTCTCCCAAATTCTCTCTGCCTAGCCCTAATCCTACCTCGTTGTTGCTTGCCTGCCATCGACTATGGTGGCTTACCACCATCCTCCAACCTTAACGGCTCTCATACGCCGAGATTAATATTGTCTTTGAGGTCCTCAAGGGACTAGGGGTCGGTCCGCTCAAACCTTAGGCTTGTCCTCACCAGCCTCAGGCCACCATGGCTCGATTTGAGTAAGATCGTCTTATTTTCTGTTAAACCTACAATTTCTAAGCCGGTATTCTCATCTCTGGGTTATTTTCTCAAAACCCTAATCTCATTTCCTAAACCGTTTAGATCTGTAACAGATCTGAGAAAAATCAAATTGTTTTTACTTGTTTTTATGAGAAATCTTCCGATTTTCAAAGCGTCACTTCATTTTTCCTAACTAGGGTAACTTTTTCTTCAAAATGGTTTCTGATTTTCTAAGTGTTTATTCTCTGATTCTTGTGTGTTTAATCAATTTTGTTATGTTTTTCCCTAATCAGTTATGTTGAAACCCCTAATTTTAAGCATTATGTTTGGATTCTGAGTTCGTCCTTGCTGTTTGTTCATTCGATTCTGCTGTGTGTTCGATTCTCATGAATATTGCTTCGATTAATTAGAGTATTTTGTGATTTTTACCTTAATGTTTCCTATTAGGGGTTCCAAATTTGATTCTTCCTGCTTATACTCGACTTGTATGCTTATTCATTGGAGTATATGTTATTTCCCTTAAAGTCAGTAAAATTTCGATTCTTTGAATCCCTGATTCTCTGTGTTACGCTAATTTCTGGTTATTTTCCCTATTTTTTATAGCCTTAAACTATTTCTTACCTTATTCTGTGATTGACCGTGTTATTTATTAATTCTTACTACTTATTTCCTTAATTGAACATTTGTGTACCTACCCCTAATTACCTACTATATACTTCAGTTTGTTTGATGTCTTTCCTTAATTAGCTACCGGAATTTTACCGATTGTAAATTACTCCCTTAATTAAGGGAAGACTTTACTAGTTTTACTCTTATTTGATTATGTGGCTCTTCAATTACTGAACAATTTGATTGTTTACCTTATTTGCCTAGCTCTCAACTATTATATATGCTCCCTTCTAATCTCACTACACACACGAACACTAGTTCAACAATTCTGTCTTACACTTAAAAGATTTCTGCTCTTTCTTGTTACTTGCTACTCTTACTGAACTAGCTGGTTGTAAGCCAAGGCTAGTTATTGCACTACATTTGCTCTATATTCTATGTCTGCTCACCTTAACTGGTATGTTCTGATTCAATTTCAAGTTCAAAACTCTATGTGTTTTGTTACTGCTTTAGTTCACTGATTTCCAGTCCTATTCCTGTTTACTATTTGACTGTTCAATATGTAACTAGCATGCCTAAATCACTGTTTCACTTAGCATGTAGGTATTCTGTCCTGTCCAACTTGATTAACATGTTTAAAGACTCACCTATTGCTTTCTCTAGCCTGCTTCAATTTGACTTTGCTCATGTATGTCAGTATATTTGATTGTTTGCATGTTTGTTTATTTAGATTCTGGTACTAACCTGCTTGCTAAGTGATCTAATACCCCCAAATAATTCTGGTTCTATACTTATTATCCAGAATAATATGTTTCCACATGTCTGTTCTGTGATCCATGCCATATGTCTATACTATTAGCTGTATGATTAATTCATTAATCCTATAAAAACTCTTGAAAAGGCTTATGTGCTCCTGTTGTTAGGTTAATTTGTTCTATGTGTCCCCATTACCCACAATCCCTGAATGAAATCTATGTTTGAACGGTATTGTTTAAACTTTTGCTGATTTCTCATAAGTTCACACTGTTATTTCAAAGAACTGTTTATTTACTAATCAAATTCCTATTTTTCATAAAACCTCCTTACTTAATTGAGTCTTTTTCAATACTGTTTTCATATCAAAATCTTTTCAAAACTATGTCAAGCACTCTCACTTCACTCCTAAGTCCCTAGGTTCTGCCCCTCCAGTGTGTGTACTACCTTGGGATCCTTTTGAGAAACCTTGGAACTCTGGCACACTAGGGCTGGCTATTCCACACTGCACTTACTCAATCCCTATTATGGAAAGTCTGGGTGTGAGCACTACCCGGGATCCTTGAGGTCCTTAGGGAACTCTGATGCACCTGGACATGAAATTGGTTATGAAATCTTTGGCATTTTGAGACTACTGAAGGCTTGGGGTCATCATATGTGTTTGGGCCTGCTTTAGGCTCCCTATAGTTTAACTTCTTTCCTTTTTACTTATGTAATTAATTCAGTCATTGGTCTGTAATAATATTTGTAAACAGATACTGGGGTGGCTAGTGAAAATGGGGAGGGTAGCTGTATGATCCTGTTGATATTATTGGGTAGAAAGCATGCTTTAGGCTTTACATTCTGTGTATTTGCATTAGACTCCATGTCCTAGGACCAATGTGTTCATCCAAATCATGTTAAACATTACATTAGATATCATGTTCCTAACACTTCACATTTACTGCTTCAGCATATCACATGTCATTAATCCATGTGTTTTAACGTTGTATAGTTCATCACTTAGAGATCCTGCTCCTAGGTCAATGAATAACTTCAACATAAAACTGTCATTCTTGTGTACATTTAGATACCATGCTCTAGGATTATGTTTTCATTTGTTCGAATACACCTAGTTTAACTAACTGCTCCATGAAAAGGTATAAAATAGTCTCACATATAATTGTCATGTTTCTAAATAGAACTGGTATCAAATCCTTTCACTCTCAGATTTGTATCACCTAGAACGACATATTGTAGGTTAAATACTTTCAAAACTGTTAAACATCTCATGTAATTTTGATTGCATATAATCTCACGCCTAGGCAAGCCTTAGGTAATTAATTGTTATAAAAAATGGAAACTGCTTTGATCATGTTTACTGCTTAAAGGCTAACAGGTTTAAAATCAGTAGGTAAACTGATTAGGGACCTGTCGTTAAAGTTTGTATGAAACAGTGTTGCATATTCCTATGCATTTATGTCACTTAGATATCTTGTCTTAGGACCTTTTGACCACACTTGCGGTTCCGCAGATGCGAGCAAGTGGCCGAAAGTTCGGAAGTCGCTAGGTAGTGGGGGTTTTTAATCCGAGACTTAGGCTATTTTCCCTCACATTCCATTTCGTCTCGGGTGATTTTGAGAGCTCATTTGAGGGGGATTCTCATCAATATCCTAAGGTAATAGCTCCCACCCATTTTCAAGTTAATTATACAGGTTTTAGGTAGATTAAACATGGAATGATTTGAAAATTTATGGGATTTGTGAAGAACTTAGGGTTTTGGTAAAAATGGGATTTGAATACGAAATTGGTTATGGATTTAAGTAAAAATTATATATTTGAGTTCGTCAAGCTATGGGTAATATTTATCTTTGAAAATTTCCGGAATCCGGGCACGTAGACCCGAGGGCGAATTTTATGAATCTTCCCATTAGGGTTGGATAATTACTCTAATATCTAAATTATGAAGTTTTTTGTATGTATTGGTTAAATTATATAATATTTGGCTAGTTTTGGATTGTTCGGCATCGATTTGGGGCTTTTAGAGCGGATTAGTGGACCGGAAGTGAGCTTGAGAATGAGGTAAGTCTCCTGCCTAACCTTGTAAAAAGGAACTCATCCCATTAGGTGTGTTTTTGTTGTGCATTACTTGTGTGAGGAGCTACATATGCACTAGGTGACAAGAGTCTATGGGTAGCTATATTCCATGAGATGTCCGGTCTGTCTTAGATTCACATCATGCTTTAATTGTATTGTCATATTTGTTATGCATATTAATTATCTTTAATAGAGATGAGGCTAGAGATCTTAAAGTTGAAAACTTCCAATTTAGATTTCTTATTTTTGGAGAAGAATTGAAGAATACTTAATAACTATGAGAAATCCATGTCCTCTACTCTCATGGAGCGGGTCGTTCGTTTCAGCGGTATAATAGATGCATCTATGGTTCATGTCGTTCGACCCTTGGCAGTGCACACAATATTTTGGATCGAGCCGTACAACCACAACATAAATCATGTGTGATATTAGTCGGAGCCTGATTACACTTGATATTGTGTTATGGCGTGAAGGTTATAATTTAGTTAATGACCGAAATTGATTTGGGACTAGTATGTTTTAGATGGCGACTTTAGAATTTAATATCAGTTAAAGAATCATTTATTCACTGCTTGCTACTGTGTTATTTTTATTATTCATATATTCCATGCCTATTTAGCATCTCTGTATTTTATTATTGTCCCATAGTAACTATCGATGTCGATCCCTCATCACTACTTCTTCGAGGTTAGACTAGATACTTACTGGGTACATGTTGTTTATGTACTCACGCTATACTTATGCACTAATCGTGCAGGATCTGAGGCAGGTATATCTGGTGTCCATTCAAGCGCCCACCCCTCATACCCCGAGGCTTAGTGGTGAGCTATTTTCTGAGTCCATTCTGTAGCACCCAGAGTCTCTTTGTATTTACTTTCTGTCAACTCTATTTCAGATTGTAGCTTAGTGTTTTGTACTAGTTGTCCATACACTTGTGACACCGGGTCTTGGAAACATGCTAGTAGACATTTGTTGGTTTTTTGGTATTTATATCATCGTACTTGTTCCTTTATGAGCTTACGCTTATTTTATTAAATTTTTCACTTCTTATTTTAATTTATTAATAAATAAATTCAACTACTTTGAAATTATTAAAAAGAACCATTACATGTCTATTTCACTGTTGGCTTGCCTAACGGCGATGTTGGCGCTATCACGGCCTATAGGAGAAATTAGGTCGTGACAATATGATATCAGAGCGCTAGGTTCACGTATGTCTCACAAGTTATGAGCAGGCCTAATAGAGTCTTGCGGATCGGTACGGAGACGTACGTACTTATCTTCGAGAGGTTATAGGATGTTAGGAAACTACTCTTTCTTCATATCCTATCGTGCAATTCAGTCGCAAATCTTTTTTTGTAATACCCCCTAGCCTATTTTTTCTTCTTTCTTCTTTCCTCTCTAACTTTTTTCCCTCTCCTCCCCTCTCCTCTTCTGCTCCTCACCTGGTCTATTTTCTAATTTTATCCTCTAATCTAACTATATTAGGTGTGATTTTCCTCTGTCTCAGTCCCCCTCTCCTTCACCCGCTCTATCTGTCCCCCGCCCCCCGTCCAGCCGCCCCTCCCCCTCCCCCAAATTTTTTGTTCCTATGTTGTTTAACTCGTTTTTGGTGCAGGAATCCGGTATCTTATCTCCCCTCCAGTGGTGGTTTGGCAGCAGATCCGTTGGTTCATTCTCCAGGTTTTTTTTTGCATTAATTTAGCAAAATAGTATATACAATTTAGCTATATAATTTGCAATATAGTATAGATAAATTAGTAATATTTTTACAATATAATATGTATATAGTGACGTTAAAAATTTAATTGTTTAGATTAATTAGCTATTTTTTATTGTTTATATAAATTCTTGTTTAATACTTGTTTATATCAATTCTTGTTTAGAACTCTTGTTAAAAATACTTGTTAAATTTTTTTGCAATATAATAATTCTAATTATTTATATAAAAAACAACTAAAGAAAAAACTAAAAGCTAATACTTCGTATAATTTAGGTTATAATAGTTAAAATTTTTATACATTCAAGTTATGTTAGTTAAGAAATAACTTAGGTGCTAATACTTCTCTGTTTCGGCTATTCGTTTAGAAATTCTCCATGCCCTATCTATGTATTAATTGTTGTTACACCCACATTTTCATACATGAAAGTACGCCATAAGTAAACTAATGGAAGTTCGGGAATGATATTTTTGAGATTATAGGCATTATGCTATTTCAAACAAGTGATGAGTAAATTCGTGAAGGTAAGATCAGAAGTAAATCGAAGAAAATGAATTTCGTCAAAGTTTGACAGTTTGGGATAAAATACGTCCCGAGCTAAAATACCCGGTATTTATAGACTATTACCATACAAGGTACCACATGACCATGATAGTAGGTCTATAAAGTGTTTTAAAAGTGAGTAGTATTTTAAGTAAGTTAAGATAATTCTTAATTATGTGTGTAATTTGTTAACTATTGGATTTATGGATAAATATTTAAGTAAAAATTGTTGGATAATTATAAGGGGACAACTATACATATGGGAGTATGGAAGTGTGACAACAAATTGCCAACTAATCAAGCCTAAAGGAGGAAGTGGCACAAAATAAATCAAACATGAATTTGTTGAACCAACTATTGTAAGTAAATGCATTTTCCAATAATGGAAGATTGGATGCATGAATTTACGAATCAAAAGGACTCCAAATTGGATGAAATATCTTTCTCTGCTAATGGGAATGGATTGAATAATGCAAATGGACATGCAATAGTTGTAGGTCCAATTAGAAAGAGTTGTTCGTATGAAGAAGAGATTGGTACTGACTTGAGATGGTGCTTTGCTCTCAATAGGTATCTTCTTTTTTTCCTCTCATGACAATTGTAAGCAGACATTTTAGTTATACACCATTTCAGTGTACAAAACTTAACGTGGAATTATAACATATAGCACTAGAGGGTAATTTAGAAGAGTCTTGCAATTGACACCATATCCACCAACGTCCAAGAATGCAAGTGAAGATGCAACGGGATTTTGTGATTCTAAGGGAATACGGTACAATCTTTCTCAAGAATATCATACGGATTTTTCCCTACTTCAATCGCCGTTACATGTTTTCGCAATTGATGTGTGTTAGGAGGATTTTCAAGAGAATCGATTCAAGTATGTTAAGTCTATCCCTTCTTTTTTTGTATGATCTATACGACATGAACGAAACGAGAAAATGCACTACTTCCATAAATGACTCTATTCATAGAAGTATTGGAGATGTTTATGTTCTTGAATTCCCATATGTCTTATTATTCTATCGTCTGTTCATGGATCTCAGAAAAATACGTAAGGTGAAAAAGTTTACTTCATGATATATTAATCAGAGGCATAATGGTCTTATGACACTCCAAAAGATTTTATTGACGTACTTCTCATGCATTGCATTTAAACATCCACATTGCCACATGACCAGATGGAGTTATATACGCATATATATGTATGCGTATGTATATGGGATATGGGAAAAGGTTATGGCGTTATATACGCACCACTACCTGATCAGCTGGTATGCGTTGATGATTTGCCCACAGTGGCCGAGATGATATGATCGGATGCCCTCAGAGGCTTGATGATGTTATGAACACATGTACCTATGCCCGACACGACATTCATATTCATATGCATGACACTATAAGTGTTTCATGATTTACAGAGTTATCCAAACTTATAGGTTGAATACTCTATATTTCTTCCATGTCTGTTATGTACTTATTTATGTGCCTTACATACTCGGTACATCATTCGTACTGACGTCCCTTTTGCCTGGGGACGCTGCGTTTCATGCCCGCAGGTCCCGATAGACAGGTCGAGAGTCCTCCAAGTAGGCTATCAGCTCAGCGGAAGATGTTGGTGCGCTCCATTTGCTTCAGAGTTGCTTGTTTGGTTAGTATGATTTGGACGTGTATTGTTTGGTGCGACCTTTATGAAATATATGTATTCTTAGATGCTTGTAGACAGATGTCATGTACGTAAAAGATTGTATGACCTTGTCGGCCTATGTTCAGTACACGAGTGTTTATTTTGGTATTATAGGCCCGTACTTTATATGTATAAGTTTCTATTCCCTCATGATTTACTACGATTCATTTACCTATGGTAGAATGATATGATAGATACGTTACGTTGGTACTCGGTTGAGTAAGGAACCGGGTGTCTGTCGCGGCCCATCAGTTTGGGTCGTGACAAAAGTGGTATCAGAGTCGTTCTATCCTAGGGAGTCTACAAGTCGTGTCTAGTAGATTCTTATCTATGGATGTGTTGTGCACCACACTTATAAGCAGGAGGCTACAGGGCATTTAGGGCTGTCACTCTTTCTCCTTGAGATATATCCATATAGGAGTTGGGGAAGTTAAAAAGGTATTGTATGAGTGTTACAGAAATAAAAGATAGTGTCACTGTGAAGACAATCAAAATATTATTTCAGAAGTAACCCTACAAGCACAAGAGCGTGGGGGTAAGCAACTACTGATAATTATAGGTAAGGGGGGACATTAAAAGGTCCATCGAGTATACGACGCAATAAGGTCACAGATTTACAAGAGTCAGAGGGTCCTCCCTAAGTACTGCAATGAACGACTAGCTGAGGAAATAAGGAAGAAGGCTTCAACCAAAGCACAGTGATCTAAAGAGGAAATGGTTGTGTAACAACAGTCTCACTACAAAATTGTATGCACTCCGAAAGAAAGTGGCACCTACCATGGCCAATGAACGGAAAGTAAAACCAAAAGTAATATTCGAGACCGTAAGAGTTGCACAAAAAAAAAACTTCGGCATGCGTGAGAACTTAGATAAGCTAAGTATGCACGCAAAGGGGGCAAAAAGACCAGGAAAAGAAATTGCTTACGTTTGAAGAAAGCTGAAATGGAACGAAAGGAATTATTCGATTAATGATCAGCCGTAAAAGACTCTGGTATAAGTTAAAAGAAAGAATTGAGCCCAGGTCATAGACAAAGGATTTAATTGTTAGAAGATTGTATCATGGATATTCCATAGCGTCCATAAAGGGCTAAAGTAATAACTAATACCAGGAGCCACAGGTCGAAAGATAGCTTAAGCCTACATAAAGGCTGATCAGAAGGAAGAGAAAACTAAAGGGTTACATCAACGAAGTAATTAAGGAGTCTGATTATTGGACCCAGAAAATTATAGAAATCATGATTGAGGACATTACAGAATCCCTCTTAATATCATAGGTACAAGAGAAATAGTACATAGCCATATTCTATAACGGCTCTACAATAAAGCCAGTCAGAAAAGTACCAGCCTTATAAGAAGTCAGTATGAAGCTCACATCGGATTGTGTATACACCAGAGGTGAAAGTATTATGATAGAGTTTCAAGTTGTGGATGTGAGTTATACCTATGTGGAAGGGAGGTCATGAACGACATAAAATATGTGATGTGAGACTTAAGGTAAGTAAGGTAAAGGTGAACAATGTACGAGATACTCAAATGCAGAAGGTTGTGAATAGTCCATACTTCGGATAAAAGTCTAGAAGCGTGGGAATTCAGTATCTAGGAATAATAGCAGCATCATCAGTGGAATACCTTCCAGCCTATGATTTCTAGGTATCGAGAGCCTAGTCGAAAGAGTAAAGAAGAGTTAGAGACGATGTGATGTCTCGCTTGATGTTCCAAATGACATAAGGAAATCTATGATGCAAGCAAGTTGAAAGGTTGCAAGTAATATAAATAGATATGTGTAGGTCGCGAGCTATTGTATGGTGAAGCGACAATGTTCTAGAAGACAGAAGTAAGGATAAGAATGGGCGAGTGAGAAGGTAACAAAAATGGATAAGTCCTCAGGATTAAGCCCATGAAAACAAGAAGGGCATATGGTTTCTCTAAGTTATACAAAGCTCACCATAGCTTGAATGAACTCAAAGGAGTCTAAGACTAATAGCATTTAGAAGAGATGGAATGTTGCACTGGTAATAGAATGAGGGTGTAATTCTGATAGATAAAGGATGATGTTTGGGCCTTCAATTAAGTAATGATCTGACGAAGAAAATAAAGGGATCTCATGAATTGGACAGCATTAAAATACCCACGCAAGGTGAATCACATTGGGATGTTGTGAGATATGGTTATGAAAGCATGGTACACCCCATGTGGATCAGCCTAATCATTTCAGATGTCCCCCGATGAAACGTGTACCTTAGTGGCAATGTAACATAAAAGGGTAAGTTATAAGGGGTAGATTACAGATCAATATTGAGATGAATCAACAATGTATGGATAAAAGTTATAAAGAATCAGATAAGATTAGGCCGTCATTCTTAAGATGAACAGTAATGTGGAAGCATTAAAGGACATAGATTTATACATATTGGATAAGCAATGAAAGTAACCTGGAACTTGGTAGCAGACCTCAGTAACGAGAAATCGAGATAAGAGTTATGGTATAGTATGACCAACTTAGATGCAGAAAGGCCATACAGATGGAAAATCGGATCTATGAAATAAGGTATAGCAATATTCGTAAGTTCAACAGAGTACCGAGTGAAGAACTTCAATATACCTATAGATGCTAGAGGGACATTTTATCAAGTTCTATATGTGTTTGCAAAGTAAGACCTAGATATTATCTAGAAGTTGGAGCAAAAAAGAGAAAAAAGTTGCACATTTCAAGGGTTCTTTCTCAATTTACTAAGAGTTCTTTCTTATTTGATTAACCATTTCAACATATACTCGGTTTTTAAAGCTTAAAACATAAATCGACAAGGATAATTAGCCAGTTTTAATCAAAAGCGCTCATGAGGAGGCGTGAGCTAATATATATATACAGACCTGTAATCCATAATAACTACCACGTGTGTGCCAGAAACTAGTGTCACAAGTCCTACGGGCATTCTAACAGAATATACAAAAGATATAATATACCGTCCCACTGTCTGAAAGAAATAGACGGGAATAAGCAAAAGAAACTGCATGGTGCTGCCGGAGATCACCAGTAGAAAACAGCTCACCGTGAAGTCAGGTCCGTCAATAATCAGAATCAAGCTCCGGTCTGACAACCAAATGCACCAGCCTCAGAACCTGTACAATTAAGTACAGAAGCATAGCATGAGTACATAAATATATATGTACCCAATGAGTATCTTGCCTAACCTCGAAGAAGTTGTGACGAGAGGTCGACTTGACACTCACTAAGGTCCAATAATATAACGTAACAGAATGTGATGAAAATGGTAGGCATATAAAGGTAGTAAAGCAGCAAATATATAAGGCACTGAAATCCAAGTAAACACTAGAAGTAAATAAATAATTACTACTTCATCTACCCCAAATATCTATCAAATCAATATCCATGAATTCAATAACAATAAATCATGCGTATACGGGATAAGGACAACCGGCCTGAGCCATAGGATAATCATATCTTTGCACTGTCGAGGGTCGAACAACCGCTAACCATAAGTGCACTTTGCCATAAAGTACTCACGTCTATGCACTGCCGAGGATCGAACGGCCCGAATCATAAATGCATCTTTTCCATAAAGTAATCAGACCTATGCACTGCCGAGGATCGAAAGGCCCGTACCATAAGTGCATCTTTCAATCCGCCGTGGTGTACGGCCCGCTCCCATGAGAGTGGGGGAAATCACACTCCGCTCGCGGAATGTAAATTGCGAAGCGGTCACATGCACACACAGTGTTCCTTTTTAAATTACTATTCAGTGAACAATTCCTTAAAATTTCTCAAATTCCATAATCTCAGGGAAATAAGCCGCATGTAACATTTAATTCATTAAGCATATAGTTCATTTCAAGGAAAACACAAGGCATGAGATGGGTCTAGCTACCCAGACATAATAATAATAGCCACTACGTACGGACTCGCGTCACTTTGTACGTATGTAGCCCCCACAAATATCACACATAGAATGTAAAACACATACGGGGACAATTCCCTCTTACGAGGTTAGAAAGGAGACTCACCTCGCGTCGCACCTACTCCCGTGGTCAAGAATGCGCCAGAAACTCCGAACTCTTCACCCAAAGGACTCGAAGCTAACCAAATGTTACGTAAATATATCAAATTATACTGAAAGCATGGAATTCTCCTATTATTTAGTCAAATTCATCATTCTTGAAGAAATCCCAAAATTCAACCCCAGGCCCGCATGCTCGGATTTCAAAAATTCTCAAAGGAAACACTCACCCATAACCTAAGGATCATTAATATATAATTTTTGTATGATTTCATAGCCAATTAACGGGCAATTCTCTAAATTCTCGAAAGCCCTAGGTTACTACCCAATTCCTTGAATTTTCACTAATTAGGTAGTTAAATTCAACAAGGAATTCATGCATTAACTAACTTTAGGGTAGAATTTACTTACCTCTCAGTGGCTGGGTCGTGGGGCTCCTTTCCAAGCTGTAAAAATCGTCTATGGTGGAAGAAAATGGAGTGAAAATGGGATAATCCCGCACTTAAAGTCCTTACTGCCTACAGGGTTTTCCGCACCTACGACTCGACGACGGCACCTATGGTCTCGCACCTGCTGAAAATGGGACAAGGGCCTGGGCTCACACTTGCGGGCTGGAGTCCGCACCTGTGGGAAGGAGCCCGCACCTGCAAGAACTGGGCAACCCACCTGGGGGTCGCACCTGCGAGGCCTGGACCGTAGGAGCGGTCTCGCACATGCGACTGGGCAACCGCACCTGCGGTCACACCAGATCAGGTGCACTAACAACTACTTCAGCTAGTTTTTTGGCCTCGTTTGGTGCCCGAGAGGCACCTGGGCCCACCCCAGCCCCCGTCCAAATATACCAATAAGTCCCAAATCATAATACGGACTCTCTTGAGCCTTCGGAACACCCGCAACAATGCTAAACCTCAAAATCACACCTCACAACCCCTAGAACCAAACTTAGGAACTTTAAGTTTTCTTGAATTCGCTAACAATGCGCCGAACCGACCTATACTACTCGGAATGACACCAAATTTTGCAGGCAAGTCATAAATGACATAACGGAACTATTCCCAGTCTCGGAATTCCATTCGGACCTCGATAACACAAAAACACGTCCCAAACCACAATATGAACTTAAGGAACTCGTATTTCAATATTGGGCAACGAAACGCTCCCGCGTCATCCGAAACCCATTCCGAACATACGCCCAAGTCCGAAATCATCATACGAAGCTACCAAAACCGTCGAAACTTGATTCCGAGGTCGTTTACTCAAAATATTGACCGAATTCAAACTTTGGCCTTAAAGGCCAACCTGAAGGAACCAAGTGTTCCAATATCACTCTAAACACTTTCGAAACCCGAACCACCCGCCCCCGCAAATTATAAATCCCAATAAGCCGCTATGGGAAGTTTCATTTAGGGGAACGGGGTCCGATATCGCAAAATTACCAATCGGGTCGTTACATTCTCCACCTCTTAAACAAACGTTCATCCTCGAGCGGGTCTAGAATCATACCTGAAGTGCTGAATAAGTGCGAATATCTTCTCCGCATGTCCTCCTCGGACTCCCAGGTCGCTTCCTCGACTGGTTGGCCCCTTTACTGGACCTTCATTGCAGAAACTCTCTTGGACCTCATCTGACGATCCTGTCTATCAATAATAGCAATTGGCTCCTCCTCGTAGCCCAACCTCTCATCCAACTGAATAGTGCTCAAATCAACCATGTGAGAGAAGTCGGCGGGGTACCTCCGGAGCATGGATACATGAAAGACCGGATGAACTCCTGATAAACTGGGAGGTAAGGCTAGCTCATAAGCGACCTCCCCAACTCGCCTCAACACCTCTAAGGGAATTATAAACCTCGGACTCAGCCTGCCCTTCTTCCCAAACCTCATAATACCCTTCATCAGCGAGAACTTCAACAGAACCTTGTCTCCCTCCATAAATGATACATCGCACGCCCTCTGATCCGCATAACTCTTCTGTCTGGATTGTTCTATGCGGAGCCTCTCCTGAATCAACTTCACCCTCTCCAAAGCATCCCTCACCAGGTCGGTGCCATATAACTTAGCCTCGCCAGGCTCAAACCACCCGATAGGGGAACGACATCGCCGATCATACAAAGCCTCAAATGGAGCCATCTCGATGCTGGACTGATAAATATTATTGTAAGTAAACTCGACCAAAGGCAAGAATTGGTCCCACTGACCTCTGAAGTCAATCACGCATGCCCTGAGCATGTCCTCCAATATCTGAACTGTCTGCTCCGACTGACCATCAGTTTGAGGGTGAAATGCAATGCTGAGATCTATCTGGGTGCCTATCTCACTATGCAATGCTCTCCAGAAATGTGAGGTGAACTGAGGACCTCGATCTGATATAATGGACACCGGCACACCGTGAAACCGGACTATCTCCCGAATGTAGATTTGGGCCAACCTCTCAGAATTATAAGTAGTAGCCACTGGAATGAAATGCACTGATTTGGTCAATCTATCCACAATGACCCAAACCGCGTCAACCTTCCGCAAAGTCCGAGGCAACCCAACCACGAAGTCTATAGTGATGCGCTCCCACTTCCACTCAGGAATGGGCATCTGCTGAAGTAAGCCTCCTGGTCTCTGGTGCTCATACTTAACCTGCTGGCAGTTAAGACACCTAGTCACATACTCCACAATGTCCCTCTTCATCCACCTCCACCAATAACCTTGCTTCAAATCACGATACATCTTCGTAGCACCAAGATGAACAAAATATCGAGAACTGCGTGCCTCCTCTATAATCCTCTCCCTCAGGCCATCAACATTAGGAACACATAAACGGCCCTGAAGTATCAGAACACCATCCTCGCCAATAGCAACCTCCTTGGCACCACCCCGTACCACTGTCTCCCAAAGCTCTGCTAAGCACGGATCGTCGAACTGTCGGACCTTAATCTCCCCCAATAACGAAGACTGAACAACCACATGTGCTAAAACTCGACGTGGCTCTGAAAGGTCTAATCTCACCAGGTGATTGGCCAAGGACTGAATGTCCAAGGCTAGAGGTCTCTCCTCTGTTGCAATATAAGCTAAGCTACCCATACTTTCCGCCTTCCTGCTCAAAGCATCTGCTACCATATTTGCCTTGCCCAGATGATAAAGAATGGTGATATCATAATCCTTCAACAACTCAAGCCATTTGCGCTTCCTTAGATTAAGATCTCTCTGCTTGAACAAGTGCTGCAAGTTGCGGTGGTCCGTATAAACCTCATAGGACACCCCATACAAGTAGTGCGTGCAAATCTTAAGAGCATGAACAATCGCCGCCAACTCCAAATTGTGCACTGGGTAATTCTTCTCATGAACCTTCAGCTGGCGTGAAGCATAAGCAATAACTCTCAATTCTTGCATCAGCACACACCCAAGCCAATGCGTGAAGCATTGCAATATACTGTGTACATCCCAGAACTGGAAGGCAATACCAAAACTGGCGCTGAAGTCAAAGCCACCTTGAACTTCTAAAAGCTCGCCTCACACTCGTCAGACAATCAAAACGGGGAATTCTTCTGAGTCAATATAGTCAATGGGGCTGAAATAGAAGAGAACCCCTCCACAAATCGGCGATAATAGCCTGCTAGGCCCAAAAAGCTCCTGATCTCTGTAGCTGAAGTAGGACGCGGACAACTCTGAACTGCCTCGATCTTCTGAGGATCAACCTTGATACCCTCTCCGGATACCACATACCCCAAGAATGCTACAGAATCCAACCAGAACTCACACTTGGATAACTTAGCATATAGCTTTTGTTCTCGCAAAGTCTGGAGCACAACTCTCAAATGATGCTCGTGCTCCCCCAGGCTACTTGAGTAAATCAAAATGTCATCAATGAAGACAATGACAAAGGAATCAATATACGGCCTGAATACCCTGTTCATCAAGTCCTAAAATGCTGCTGAGGGATTAGTCAAGCCAAAGGACATCACCAGGAACTCATAATGGCCATATCTCGTATGGAAAGCAGTCTTCGGGACATCCGAGGCCCGAATATTCAACTGATGGTATCCCGATCTCAAATCAATCTTAGAAAACACCCTAGCACCCTGCAACTGGTCAAACAAATCATCGATGCGTGGCAAAGGGTACTTGTTCTTAATGGTGACCTTGTTCAACTAGCGGTAATCAATACACATCCGCATGGACCCATCCTTTTTCTTCACGAATAGAACTGGAGAACCCCACGGCGATACACTCGGTCTGATGAACCACTTATCCAACAACTCCATCAAATCTTTCGGAGCCATACGGTATGGAGGAATAGATATAGGTTGGGTGCCTGGAGCTAAATTAATGCAGAAATCAATATCACGATCAGGAGGCATGCCCGGAAGATCTGAAGGAAATACATCAGCAAACTATCAAACAACTGGCACTAAATCAATCGTCGGAGACTTGGCGGTGGTGTCACGCACATAAGCAAGATAGGCCAGACAACCCTTCTCGGCCATATGTCGAGCCTTCATGAATGAAATAACCCGGTTGGCTGTACTAACTGAGGAACCTCTCCACTCCAGCCTAGGCGACTTGGGCATGGATAAAGTAACTGTCTTGACATGGCTATCTAGCACGACATGATAAGGAGATAGCCAATCCATGCCTAGAATAACCTCAAAATCAACCATGTCGAGCAATAAAAGGTCTGCTCTGGTCTCGAACCCACAGAAGGTGATCACACAAGACCGTTAGATCTGGTCTACCATCACAGAATCACCCACGGGAGTGGACACATATATAGGAGAACCCAAGGACTGGCGAGGAGCATCCAGAAAATGAGCAAATAATATTGAAACACATGAATAGGTGGATCCTGGATCAAATAATACTGAAGCCTCTCTACCACATACTGAGATAATACCTGTGATCACGGCGTCTGAGGCCACTGCATCTGATCTGGCCGGAATGGCATAGAATCTAGCTGGAGTACCGGAAGACTGAGCTCCACCAGAGTGAACAAGAGCTGCCTCGCCTCCCCCTGACTGGCCTCCACCTCTAGGACGACCCCTGCCGACCTGTCCTCCACCTCTAGATGGCCGAACTACTGGTGTCGGACCCATTGGTTGATAACCATGTTGTACGGCCTTGCCCCAAACTGGGACAATGCCTTCTCATATGACCTGGCTCCCACACTCGTAACAACCCCCAGGTACCATAGTCTGTTGTCTCGAAGAAGAACCCTGAATGGCCGGAGGGCGATGTTAGCCCTCTGGCATAGCACTGAAGTAGGGGTCAGAGGATCTCGGATGACTGGGATAACCACTGGGTGAACTCTAAATGGCTAGAGGACGGTAGGAACGCTCTAGCATGGCGCTGAAATGAGGCCTCACTGGAACACCTCGGGGAGGTGGTATAGGTGCTGAATATGAAGGCATGCTGGGTTGACTACTGCTAAACTTACCTCTGCCCCTAGCTGGGGCACCTCTAAAATCTCCGGAGAATCTATCCCTCTTGTCCTTCTGCCCCTGCTCCCTTCTCCTCGAACGATACCCATCGATTCTACGAGCAATCTCTACCACGAGCTGATAAGGAGTCCCATCTCCACCTCTCGGGCCATGGTGGCCCTAATACCTGGATGCAACCCAACCACAAATCTCCGCACCCTCTCTGCATTAGTAGGTAGTATCATGAGTGCTTGGCGAGACAACTCTAAAAATCTGGCCTCATAATCTATCACTGACATCTGTCCCTGCTCCAGCTGCTCAAACTGATAACGCAGCTCTTCCCTCTCAGAAGGTGGGATATACCTGTCTAGAAACATCTGAGTGAACTGCTCCCAAGTGATAGGAGGAGAATCTGCTGGCCTGCTGAGAATATAGGACTACCACCATCTGCGAGTTCTAACCTCTAACTGGAATGTAATGAAGTCCACTCCATGGGACTCTAATATCCTCATATTGTGCAGCCTGTCCCTGCACCTGCCAACAAAATCCTGGGCATCCTCGCCTCACTCACCCCCGAAGACTGGAGGGTGCAATCGAGTCCATCTATCCAATAACTTCTGCGGATCACCGTCCACAGCTGGTCACGGCTCAAGTGTTGTTGCAACAGGCTGGACCTCACCCACGAGCAGTGTACTCGGGGTATGATGTAATGCTGCTGTCTGACCTGCAGCCTGGGTAGTAGGGGTCTAGACTCCCCCTCCCGCCTGAGAAGTGGCAGGATCTGCTAGAAATAAACCAGTCTGGGACATAGTGTCCATAAATCTCATCATACAGCCCATGACCTTCTGGAAGCCTGGCGCCGTCATGAAGTCTACTAGAGCAGGATCTGCTGGGGGAACCTCATCCTGCTCCTCTATGATAGGGTCCTCTAGTGGTGGAACCAGAATAGCTCTGAGGCACCCTCGTCCCCAACCTCGGACAATGGGGGTAACGGCCCCTCCCAGGTCTGGAACATCAGATGCACGCGTCCTCACAATCTGTGAGAGAATAGAAGAATGAGATTTAGTAAACCAACCACTGCACGAAAGAATAAAAATAAGGAGAGGTTTTCCTAACACCTTTTAGCCTCCTGAAGATAAGTGCAGACGTCTCCGTACCGATCGGCAAGACTTTACTGGGTTTGCTCGTGACTCGTGAGACTTACGTGAACCTAGTGTTCTAATACCATGTTGTCACGACCAAAAATCCTAACTTAGGTCGTGATGGCGCCCAACAGCGGGGTCAGGCAAGCCATCACTCAATTTACTAAGGGTTCTTTCTTATTTGATTAAACATTTCAACATATACTCAGTTTTTAAAGCTTAAAACATAATCAACAAGGATAATTAGCCAGTTTTAATCAAAAACGGTCATGAGGAGGTGTGAGCCAATATATATACAGACCCGTAATCCACAATAACTACCACGTGTGTGCCAGGAACTAGTGTCACAAGTCCTACGGGAATTCTAACAGAATATACAAAAGATATAATATACAGTCCCACTGTCTGAAATAAATATATGGGAAATATGCAAAAGAAACTCCATGGTGCTGCCGGAGATCGCCAGGAGAAAATAGCTCACCGTGAAGTCAGGTCCGTCTATAATCAGAATCAAGCTCCGGTCTGACAACCAAATGCACCAGCCTCAGAACCTGTACAATTAAGAACAGAAGCGTAGCATGAGTACATAAATATATATGTACCCAGTGAGTATCCCGCCTAACCTCGAAGAAGTAGTGACGAGAGGTCGACTTGACACTCACTAAGGTCCAACAATATAACTTAACAGAATCTGATGACAACAGTAGGCATGTAAAGGTAATGAAGCAGCAAATATATAAGGCACTGAAATCCAAGTAAACACTAGAAGTAAATAAACAAATACTACTTTACCTTCCCCCAAATATCTATCAAATCAATATCCATGAATTCAATAACAATAAATCATGTGTGTACGGGATAAGGACAACCGGCCTGAGCTATAGGATAATCATATCTTTGCACTGCCGAGGGTCGAACAACTGCTAATCATAAGTGCACTTTGCCATAAAGTACTCACGTCTATGCACTTCCGAGGATCGAACGGCCCGAACCATAAATGCATATTTTCCATAAAGTAATCATACATATACACTGCCGAGGATCGAACGGCCCGTACCATAAGTGCATCTTTCAATCCGTCGTGGCGTACGGCCCGCTCCCATGAGAGTGGGGGAAATCACACTCCACTCGTAGAATGTAAATTGTGAAGCGATCACATGCACACACAGTATTCCTTTTTAAATTACTTTTCAGTAAATAATTCCTTAAAATTTATCAAATTCCATGATCTCAGGAAAATAAGCCGCATGTAACATTTAACTCATTAAGCATATAGTTCATTTCAAGGAAAACACAAGGCATGAGGTGGGTCTAGCTACCTGGACATAATAATAAAGCCGCTACATACGGACTCTCGTTCTTGATACACAATTTTTCTTCAAATTATTTTCAAACTTGCATATAAGCCCTCAAAATTACTCTTTGTAATAATGAGTGTTTTTTCCTATTTTTCCATATTTTTATTAAATTATTTTCCTGTTTATTTTAATATTTCATATTTAAATAATTCATAAATTATGCTATAAATAATTTTAAAATGTTTCCCTGCTCAGTATGTTATTTATAATCAATTTTTTATCTAGTGAAACTCAATTATTTCACAAATTAGCCAATTGGGTCTTATTTAATTTCAATTACAACAATTTTACAATTATAGCCCAATTGAATACTTTTGTGTTGTTTTAATTCGAAATTTATGCATTCTTTACATTTTATATTTTTTAATTACTGTAATTTCGCCTATTTAAATATAATTTCATTTTTATAAATTTATTAGCTATTTTTTACTAATTATTTATCTATTTTATGGGTATTTAACAATTAGCCACCTTTTATTTAAAACATAGCCAAAATTATACCCAATCCATCTGATTTCGTTGACCCAGTTGACCCAGCCCAGTCTTCAAATTATACTCGGCCCAACCCCATGCGTGATCTTAGCCGTTGATCATGTGAGATCAACAGTCTAGATCTGACTTGCCTTAATTAATTCAAACGACCCCTCACCAACCCCCTCATTTTCCCAGACCCCTTCATCTCTCTCTCTCTCGTCTCTCTCTCTCTCTCTATTCTCTAGAGACTTCTGTCTCTTCATCTCCGATGGAACTCCACGGCCTTCCTCCGGCCATCTCCGACCACCATCTTTTCGACTACAAGCCTCCATGATGTCTCCTCCATCTAGCTCACTTCATATCTAAAGCCCTCGAAGGTCTGGGCCATGTCGACATTCACCTGGGGCTCCTGCTTTGGTTTTTCCCGGCCTCTCCGGTGCGGTTTGGACACAACCACACCATATCCACCATGATCTTTGAGTTTCACGGCAGGTTTTCCGGTTATCTCTGATTCTCTTATGAAACCCTAATTGTTGCCTAAACCTCTCAGATCTATGGTGTTTTTAAACGATTCAAGCCTGTTTCTTTATGTTTTACATTGTTCTTGACTCAATCTTTAAGAATCTTCAATTTTTAAATGTTTACTTCTTTATTTTAAAACTAGGGTTTCTCAGAACCTTTTTATGCTTGTTTAAAACTAAGTTTCCTTGATTTTGAGTCTATTCTTTGCATATCGTGATGATTCTGTGATTTTACTATCTTTTATCTTGCTTGTGTTAAAAACATTAATTTTTCTAGATTTCTATGTTTGGTTCTTTGTATTAGCATGGATGCTCGTCTCTCTTTGCTTAAGTTTTTGTGATTATCTGCCTCAAACATGGTTACTGAGTTCTATTACTTAAGTCATACCACCACTATGTGCTTATGTCTATCTCGATTGCTCAGACTTGCATCTTTCTACTAGCACTTGTTTAACCTGTATGTTTACTATGTCTGAGCATTCTTGTCTATTTATATGATGAATATAGAATTGTGACTCTTACTTGATCGATTCTGGATTCCATACTTAGGGGGTTTGATTGACAGACTTTCCTTTAAACCCTCAATTTCTAATTCAGAATTAATTGAAATCCCTTGACTTAAGGGAACCGTGTATTTTCTTACACTAATTTGATTATTCCTTCTCCTATTACCATACATTTGTGATTCTTACTTATTTTACTACCTGTTTTCAACTATAAATACTCTTGTCCTTTCAATAACACACACACACTGACTTGTGTTTGAACTCTCTCTTTCTTACAAAAAGTTCTCTACTCTACTACTCTTCCTTGCTCTTGGTTATTGTGAAGATTATGTGTTGTTGAACTTGTTTTGATTGGTCTGTTACTCCTTTGATCCCACTGCTTGTTTTCGAAAGTTATTTCCCAAAATAATTCTTTAGTTTATAAAATCTTTCAAACCGAATCCTGTCTCTTTCAAACTCTTCTTTTCTTTTTAAACTCACTCCTGGCGCTTCACACTATTCCTAGAAACTTAGGTTCCTCCCCTTCAGTGTGAGCATTGCTTAGGGAACCTTTGATTTCCCTCTGAACTTTGACACACTGAAGCTGGTAATTCCACACTGCACATGCTTAAAATTGGCAATTATGCATGGTGCTGGTGTTGGCCAAGGACCCACGAGGGCCTTAGGGAGCTTTGCCGCACCCGGACCATGAAAGACTGTGAAACTCAAAAGGATTGAGGTTGGGAGATATGGGCCTGATTGAAGGCTCCCTATAGAAGTAACTTCTTATTTTCCTTTTAATAATGTAATTCATTATTCTTGTCCTGTAATAATCTGTAAACGAATATTTGGGGCTGGATAGTGATTATGGGAGGGGATTATGCATGCTTAGATAGTTATGGGTAGAAATCATGACTATAGGATTTATTTACCTATGTGTGCAATAGTATCATGTTTAGGACATGCATACGATGCAATAGAAATCATGTTTAGTTCTTTATTTCAGCATGTCTACTATATTCATGTCTTCTTATAAGTCCGGCTCACAGTTAATAACTATAACAAAGTAATGAGCTGCTGTAACGTTTTTGCTGCTGCATTTTTAATAAGCACTACATTTAGAAACCATGTTTTAGGTAGCCATGTGTGCATTAGATACCGTGTTCTCAAGGATTTTTCTTTCAACATGTTTGTTATTCTGTTGAACACCTAGTCAGTATGTATGAAATCTAATAACCTCGTTAAAACTCTGTAAAAATGGCTAAAAATGTTTCTGCAAATTCAACATTGTCTTCGATGTATTCCATGTCTTTAAAATCAGGGTTAAGGACTTGCATTTCACTAGTTTTGATTCTCATAAGAGAAATAATTAGTATTATGAACGCCTAGGCAAACCTTAGGCCTAATGACATAAAAATCAATCGTTTTATGTCTTGCTTGTATTAAAAGTGATCCTTAGAACTAATCAGTCTCTTCTGAAAACCTTAGAGCCTTGCTGTTTGTCACTACTTTTACTCCTGCAACTAATGGATTTTCAAAACAATTCTCCTTTTCTGAAGTTCATGCAAATCATTCTGTTTTTTCCTAAACCCTTGCTCTATTTTTCAAATTACTGGTTCTTGAAATTGTGCACTCACTCTCATTTTACTAAAACTCCTTTAGACTACTGATTCTTGCTCTATTTTGAACTACTGGACGTCAAAGTTAGTCACTCCTTTTCGAAATCACTCTGTTTTATTTAAAAATTCCTGCCTCACTTCCAATTATTGGCTTTTCTGGAATTATTCACTTGTTTTACTAAGAAAAGTATCTAAGTTGTTGTGCAATTTAAATTCCTGCTCCTGCCTTTGATATACTGGATCTCCATAATCCATCACTTTTTCCTGAAAACTACTTTTAAGTGAATTTCCTGGTTTATTACTGAGTTTTCAAAATCATTTTCCTTTGCTAAAACCCGCCGAAACCTAGTTTTTTCTACTTAAAACTCCTGTTTTAAATCATGTCTTTTAGACCTTGGTTGTGTTTGATACGTGCTATTTATGTGTTTACCTGTGGAGGGATCTATGAGCCCTTTAACTGCCATTATGTGTTCTCATATCTGTAGCCCTATTTGTTTTACACATCACTTAGAATTTTATCCTTTTAAAGCTTAGGGGTTTAGCCTAGTACTCAGATTGTAGGATTAGTAGTCCTAAATACCCTCCAGGACTTATAGGATGGGACGGGTAATAGCACGCAATAAGCTTTCGTGACCAGCACGTGCTTCTTTAAATAACCTCTACGGGGGAAGGGTAGAATACATATATGATGACCGGTGCGCTAATACCACGTGTAGCCCCTCATTAAGGATGTGACATACCGGGTATTACATTGATGTGATCCGTATTACTTTAAACCTAGGACAATTATTTTCAAATGTTTTTACTCTAATGTTTCCCAAAACCTTTAAAGATTTTAATACTTGTTTGAAATCCCCTCTTATATGAACATTACTTGCTATTTTTTTACCGTCCAAATTCACAAAACTTCTTGGCTGGGACCCATAGTTGTGGATCTTGAAGGGTGCCTAACACCTTCCCCTTAGGATAACTTCAAGCCCTTACCCAATCTCTGGTAATGCAAACTAGTTCATGATTTATCCACTCTAGGTGCCCTAACGCACCACAAAATCGTTAGGTGGCGACTCTTCCTTAAAAATTTTCCTTTAAGGAGTTGTTAAAAAATGTCATAAACCTGATCTCTCCGCACTTGACCCATGCGAGGAAAAAGGGGGCGTGATATAATGGCGACTCTACTGGGGATCTTCCCTAGGCTTACACCATTACAGGTTGTCTTGTGAATTTGGACCTTTCAATTTCTGTTTAAATGTTTATACCCTTTTATATTCCCCGTTATATGTGATTAACTACTTAATCCCGCAAGTATTTATTTCTCCTAAACAAAACTGACGTATCTTCGTGTTTTCCTTGTAACTGCTTTCAATATAACTGTCGTATTTCCTTTCTTTACTGCTTTCCTCAAATGTGGAAATACATGCCTACTTGTTTAAATATTATTTATTGCATATCATGCTCCGCATTCATATGCCACTCGTGCCAAATAAAAATCCTATATCAACGCTTACAATGAGTGGTTGCGCTATTTGAATATTATTACCCCTAAATTCGGAAAGGCATATTTGTGGTAAAACTAGTCGATCAGCGGTGCAGTCGACAGTTCCGTGCCTTCCCCCTTGTGTTGTCCGCTCAAGGGTACCAGTCTAAAACCCCATAGAAACCTTACTCTATTGTATGTTGCATGCATCATGGTCAAACCTAGCCAGGCTAACTTGTTGTCCGCATAACAGCCTTTAAGATAGCCTTGTCCAAAGTCCATTAGGTTTCCCTGGAACCAAATGAACGCCTTCACGTTCTGTGCATTTATTTGGAGAACTAAATGCTCATGCTAATTACTGATGTTAAATAGTTGATTTTGGTGGGGGTAAGGGCCTAACCTGTTTGTTTTGAAGAAATGAGGCACGAGGTCCCCCAGATTCGGCATGGTCATCAATATCCAACCCAAACTACTAAACTGGTGGGAGGATCTTCACTCCAGTGACAAAACAGTCGTCAAAAAAAAACTTGAGCAACCTGCCCTCTCTTCTGGACATTCAGCCTAACAACATGATGATAGAAGTTGCTACCCTCTTCTGGGACTGTGATCGGTCGGTCTTTCACCTTGGAAACAATGAGATGACACCATTGCTAGAGGAAATAGGAGGGTTAGCCGGTTTATCTTGGGGGTCTCCAGGGTTATTGATGCCTGAAAACCATACATGTCAAGGTTATCTCAAGATAATGGGACAAGAAAAATCTAGACTTGGTCTGCTTGAAAAACTCGTACACCCCCTTTGACTATTTGTACGAGAGGTATGGTCGTAGCCAGTCTTACCTCACTCATCAGGAAGAGTTCGCCCTTACTTATCTAGGGCACATTCACCGCCGGGTATTCATATTTATAGTATGCTTCTTGGGTCTGATGGCATTCCCGACAAAGAAAGAAAGAATCCACACCAGGTTGGCTATGGTTACCAAGATTCTGATGGAAGGGATTGACGGGCAGGACTTCAGTATCGTGCCAATGATCATTGCTGACATGTACCGAGCCTTGGAAAAGTGTCAACGAGGGGCAAAACATTTCGAGGGTTGCAATTTTTTACTCCAGATGTGGCTCACTGAGCATTTGCAAAAGGGCGACTACCGTCAGGACATCCATAGGAGAATTTGGGATGATCACATTGCTTTCCATCATCCAAAGCGTATGAACTACATCCCCGACATGTTTGCTCAGCCAGAAAACACCAATGGATGGGCCGAGTTACTAGGAAACTTGACCGAGGATCAGATTCCGTGGATTTTTGAGTGGTTCCCAACCGACGAGTTCATCATCCGAACTCGAGACACCCTATTTTTTGTATTGATTGGTCTAAGAGGGACGTATGATGGACGTATCCTTACGTCCCAATCTGAGTCAATAGGCAGGCAGGAAAGAAGCAAGTTATACCAAGGGTCGAGAAGATGAGTCATCTCAGGGCAGATTTCCAAAACGACGACAGCCCTCATAAGTGCCAAGCTCAGCATCGGTGGCACTACAAGATCCGGTTAGAAAAGGACACTATTGAACCCGACAGGTATCATGCCGGTTACTCTCCTTATTATCTGGGATGGTTAGAAGATAAATGGGGTGGAAGTATCGAGCCAGGGTTTGCTCGAGGCCACAGAGTCATAGATGAGAAGGTCGAGGCGACGACTAGACTCAACCAATTGCGCAAGAGGCTCCATGATTGTGAAGAAGATCATCAAAAAAATAAACGAGGCCAACAAGAAGCTGATAGAGGAATGGAAAGACATGTCCATCACCTCCACCCAGAGGCTAGCACACTTGGAGCGAGGCCTAGTCGACTTAGAGGAGAAGTTCATTAGGAGGATCGAGACCTGTTAGAAGGCCGAGGGAGCCGAAGGAGGAATTCTAGTCAGGACCTACTTGCTGCTGGGACTCCGCGAGATAGGGACGCTGATCAAAGCGAGCAGAGATGCCGAGTCTGGGGAAGGTCCTTCTGGGACCAAGTAGATAGGATTGTCTTTACTTTGCCTTCTGATGTAATAAGGCCACTAGCCATTAGTGACATTTTATATTTTTCGCATTCTTAGAGTCGTGTTGGATTCTATTTTATTATCAATAAAATGAGGCATTTAGAATCTTAAGTTCTCCAAATTAATTTGTCGCTAGGCCTACCACGGGCTCAAGAGGTTCCCCAATTTAGGATACGCTTTACACTACGTGTTTAAATATCGCAATATTTTATGACTCCTCACTAACTTCATTACTTTTTTGTTTTTGTTTTCTTTATTTATTATTCCCCTCCCCAAAGGTTAGTTCGTGCATTCTGGCATCATCCGCCTATCGCACAAGATCGAAGGTCCCTCCTCCTACTTCTCCCAAAGGAAAAGCAAGGGTAAAACTAAGATGGCAGAGGCAAGCGGCGTCAGAAAAGACAACATGGATGAACAGGTTGAGATCGCTGATGGTCGGGGTATTCAGGTTCTGCAAGTGGGTATGTCTCCACTAGAGAAGAAGCTGCTGAAGTTCCAAGAGGAACTTGACCCAGTCAAGAATTTGGCTCACCTATCACTTTCCCTCAATGTTCCGGATGTCCACTTCCCAAATGCTCCAAACCCCAGTTTACCACAAAACTTCCCTAAACAACCGAATCACCCCAAGGACCAAGTCCCGCCAGCACAATGCAATGACTGTCACCATAACACTCCACCTCTCCAGGATCAAACAAAAGACCACTTCTAGGCCTGCAATAATCCCATTTATGTGGAAACCGTGGCCCATTCCACATCGCATACCCCTGAGTTTGACGAGAATGATAGGCTCATCAGGAATTTGGCCGAGGAACTCAAGAAGTTGACCAACCTAGTTCAGGGCATCGAAGGAGTTAAAAGGATTGAGGGGCTGAACTATGAAGATCTTTGCATACAACCTGATGTCGAACTGCCCGAGGGGTACAAACCTCCTAAGCTCGAGATGTTCGATGGTACTAGTGATCCAAGAGTCCATTCGAGAACTTACTGCAACAAATCGGTTGGCGTGGGAAAAGATGAAAGAATCCGCATGAAACTTTTCATGAGGAGTTTGAAAGGAGATGCACTATCCTGGTACATCATCCAGGATCCAAAGAAATGGACTAATTGGGTAAGCATGGAAAAAGACTTCATGGATCGATTCAGGTTCAACACGGAGAATGCTCCGGATGTATTCTACATCCAGAATTTAAAGAGGAAGCCAACGGAGACCTTTCGCGAGTATGCTACTTGTTGGAGGTCAGAAGCTGCCAAGGTTAGGCCAGCCTTAGAAGAGGAACAAATGAAGAAATTCTGTGTACGAGCTCAGGATCCTCAATATTACGAGCAGTTGATGATGGTCGAAGGTCACAAGTTCTCTGACATCATCAAATTGGGAGAGCGAATCGAAGAGGGCATCAAAAGCAGTATGGTTACCAACTTTAAAGCTTTACAGGCTACTAATAAAGCTCTGCAGTCAGGTGGTGTGTCCAAGAAAAGGGATGTGGGAGCCATAATGGTTGCCCAACAAGCCAAGTCCCCGCCCAAATACCAAGTATATCCAGCACCCTCACTCACATACCAACCAGCTCCAAATTACCAAGCACCTTCACCTCAATACCAAGTATATCTAGCACCCTCACCCGTATATCAAGCTCCACCACCCACATATCAGCCTACCTCGCCCAGATACTCCCAACCAGCCCCCGTTTACAATGTCTACAATTCCCAACCTTCTCACTACTAATCACCACCTACTCGCCGAAACATCCCAAGACCTCGCCCTAACTTCGACCGTCACCCTCCAAAACAATATACTTCCATAGCCGAGCCCATTGATCAACTATATGAAAAACTCAAAGCCGCCGGTTACATCACACCCATTCCTGCTGCCACCCTTGAGAACCCTTCTCAGTGGATCAACCCAAACAAATCCTGTACTTACCACTCCGGCATGAAGGGACACACCATCGAGGAATGTCGTTCCTTGAAAGACAAGATACAAACCCTCATAGACAACAAGATCATTGTAGCCAAGGACCCTGCTCCTAATGTTCGCAATAATCCGCTACCAGACCATAATGGTGGTGTCCATTTGATTGAAGTAGATGATGATTGGGATCCTGAGGGATCAATTGGGCTGATTGCAGAGGGTGATCCGAAGAAGCCTGCAATTACTCTCAACCCAATTATGGTTCAGATGCAGCCATCCGAGGATGCTGAGGTAAACATGTCCATTCCACTCGAGTTTGAATCAAGACCGCCCGCAAAGGAAAAGGCCCCAGTGCCGATCGAAGTTGAGTTTGTACGACCACTCGAAGTAGCAGTCTGGTCACCTATAACATATACTCCGGTGGGAATGAGTATGACCACACCTATTCCAGTGGAAATGTCAACAATGCCACCCTTTTACTCAAACGCCATCCCAAGGGACTACGCAGCTGAAGCAAGGAGAAAGGGTAAAAGCAAGCCTGAGGAAGTCATTGTTGCACAGGGTATGACCAGAACTGGCAGGTTTATACCCCTGAATGTTTGGCTGAATCTAGCAAGCAGGTCTTCCTCCCACCATTGAGACAGGTTCAGACGATCATTGGAGAAATATCTGAGCCAAAGAGTACTCAATCCTCGACCAGGTGAACAAGACACCAACTCAGATATCTATCCTCTCTCTATTATAGAATTCTGAGACGCGCAGGAGCGCGTTGCTGAGAGTGCTGAGTGAGGCATACGTACCAAACAATATCACTAGCGGGGAGATGGCAAACATGGTGGGCCAGGTTCTGGAAAGCCACAAGATTACTTTCCATGAAGATGAGCTACTGCCCGAGGGGTTAGGGCATAATAGAGCACTGCACATCACTGTGCAATGTGAGGACCACTTCATTACAAGGATCTTAATTGATGGGGGTTCCAGCCTCAACATTTGTCCGTTGATCACACTCAAGAAATTGGGCAAAAGTATACATGATATAAAAGAAGGAGAGATCAATGTAAAGGCCTTCGATGGTTTGCAGAGGTCCACCATGGGAGAAATCACCTTGTGCTTATAGATGGGACCAACCTGGTTCGATGTAGACTTCCAAGTGATAGACGTGCCTGCATCCTACAACTTGCTGTTAGGGTGACCTTGGATACACATTGTTGGGGCCGTGGCATCAACTGTACATCAAGCGTTGAAGTTTGAATGGAAACATCAATAGGAAATCATTCATGGCGACGGTAGCAACCATATCTACGGTTGCCAGACTTTTTTGGTCATTGATGGGAGAATGAAGCTGGGTGGATAAATCTACCACAACATTGAACGAGTTAACGCCATTGATAAGGACAAATGGTGGGACAGTAAGATCGAGAGCATCTTGAACTGGAAAAGATATGAGCCAGGAAAAGGGCTCGATAAAAATCTCCAGGGAATAACGAAGCCAATAACACTCAAGAAGCACGGTACCACTTTCGGGCTGGGGTATGAGTACACTTGGAAGGAATTCAAGGACTGGTCGCCACCATGGCACAATCCTTACTACCCATTGGAGCAGCCGATACCTCACCTGTAGCAAGATGATATCATCTACGGTACGGACGAAGAGGAAGCGTTAGCGGCAATGAGGGATTTATTTTTGGACGATGAGGACATGGACTGCTGTGGAGGGGGCGGAAGACCCTTCCATACAGGTCGTGAGCAGAGGATCATATCTCAAGAATTGGTCTGTCAGGACGACCAAATCCCATCGAGCCTTGGGGTAGCAAGGCTAACAAAACAAGCATTTATTTACAGCTTATTTATTTAAAAAATTTCTTCCTTTTCGCATTTTTAATTTCTGCAAGAAAGAGCTCCTATGTTCAAACGATTATTCAATTTATCAAAGCATTTGCAGTTTCTCTATAAATCGTATATTTACTTGCTACTGTTTTCCTCCCCATTACTTTATTTACATAGCATTACTATTACTTATCTTGATGAACTGACGACTGTGACATGTAACGAGGCAACGCAACAAACGGATTCTGATTCAGACGACGATGATATACCTGAGGATATTGTTAAAGAGGTCGAGAACTTTGAGAATAGACCTAAGTCTAACTTGGACGAGACTGAGGTTGTCAACCTGGGAAAAGCAGAGAACATCAAAGAAACATGCATCAGCGTTCATCTATCGCCATTAGAAAAGGAGGAATATACAAAGTTTTAAGAGAATATGAGGACATATTCGCATGGCCGTATGATGACATGACTGGCCTCAGTACTTCTATTGTGGCCCACAAGTTGCCAACCGATCCGACATGCCCACCAGTGAAGCAAAAGCTCAGGAAGTTCAAACCAGACATGAGCTTGAAAATCAAAGAAGAGGTCACCAAGCAGATCAACACCAGGGTTCTCCGGGTGGTTGAATACCCGACATGGTTAGCCAACATCGTGCATGTGACAAAGAAAGATGGGAAGGTTAAAGTCTGTGTCAACTACGGGGATCTCAACCGGGCTAGTCCGAAGGATGACTTCCCCTTGCCAAATATACACATCTTAATTGACAACTGCGCCAAGCATGAGCTAAACTCCTTTGTAGATTGTTTCGCTGGCTACCATCAGATTTGGATGGACGAGGAAGATGCTGAGAAAATGACATCCATTACCCCGTGGGGAGTGTATTGTTACAAGATGATGCCATTCGGTCTGAAGAATGCATGGGACATCTACATAAGGACCATGACTACTATATTCCACGATATGATTCACAAGGAGATCGAGGTATATATGGACGACGTCACCATCAAATCAAAGAAAACCACTGACCATATGGAAGATCTGAGGAAGTTCTTCAACAGGTTAAGGAAGTACAATTTGAAACTTAACCCTGCAAAGTGTGCATTCAGGGTTCCTGCTGGCAAGTTGCTGGGGTTCATTGGTAGTCACCGAGGAATAGAACTGGATCCATCAAAGGTCAAAGACATCCAAGAATTGTCGTTGCCAAATAACAAGAAGGATGTTATGAGTTTCCTGGGGAGGCTCAATTTCATCGGCCGGTTCATAGCCCAGTCTACCGTCATTTGTGAACCAATTTTCAAGATGCTGAGAAAGGATGTTGCAACCAAATGGACCGAGGATTGTCAAAAGGCCTTATATAGAATCAAGGAGTACCTCTCAACACCACCAGTCCTGGTACCACCCGAGCCAGGTAGATCTCTGTTAATTTACCTTGTTGTGTTAGATGGAGCTTTCGGTTGCGTTCTTGGGCAACATGACGAAACAAGAAGGAAAGAGAAGGCCATTTACTATATTAGCAAGAAATTCACTCCATATGAAGCCCGGTACTCTTTATTGGAACGCACTTGATGTGCCTGACTTGGGTCGCACAAAAGTTAAGGCACTATGTGCATATACAACGTACCTCATATCAAGGATGGATCCGTTGAAATACATCTTTCAGAAGCCCATGCCCACTGACAAACTGGCCAAATGGAAAATCCTGTTAAGTGAGTTCTACATTATTTACGTGACTCAGAAGGAGGTCAAGGGACAAGAATTGGCAGATCATCTCGTTGAAAACCCTGTGGACGGGGAATACGAACCATTAAAAACGTATTTCCTCGATGAAGAAGTGTCATTCATAAGAGAGGACATTGCAGAATCCTACAATGGTTGGAGGATGTTCTTTGATGGGGCCGCAAACTTCAAAGGTGTAGGTATTGGGGAAGTCTTAATATCATAAACCGGTCAGCACTATCCAGTATCCGCCAAGCTCAGGTTCCCCTGCACCAACAATATGGCTGAATATGAGGCCTGCATCTTGAGGCTCAACTTGGCCATCGACATGAACGTTCAGGAGTTATTAGTGATTGGTGATTCAGACCTATTGATAAACCAAGTACAAGGAGAATGGGCAGCCAAGAATTCCAAGATACTGCCATAACTACATCGTGTACAGGAGTTGAGAAAGAGGTTCACAATGATAGAGTTCCGGCACGTCCCCAGAACCCAGAATGAGTTCACCGATGCATTAGCTACTTTGTCATCTATGATTCAGCATCCAGACAAGAATTTCATCAATCCCATCCCAGTGGGGATCCACAATAAGCCGTCCTACTGCGCCCATGTTGAAGAAGAACCAGACGGAAAGCCTTGGTTTCATGATATCAAGGAGTACTTGGCAAAGGGAGAATATCCAGAACTTGCAAACGCTAATCAGAAACGCACACTTCGAAGGTTGTCAAACTATTTCTTTCACAGCGGAGGGATCCTGTATAGTAGGACTCCTGATTTGGGTTTACTAAGGTGTGTCGAAGCAAAAGAAGCAACAGGACTATTGGATGAGATACATGTTGGTACATGCAGTCCTCATATGAACAGGTTCGTTCTAGCAAAGAAGATACTTCGGGTCGGTTATTTCTGGATGACCATGGAAACGGATTGCATCCAGTATGTCCGAAAATGCCACCGTTGTCAGATACATGGGGATATGATAAAGGTACCTCCCAGTGAGCTTAATGCAACAAGTTCTCCATGGTCGTTCGCTGCTTGGGGCATGAATGTTATTGCACCAATCGAGCCTGCCGCCTCCAACGGACACAGGTTTATTCTTGTTGCCATTGATTACTTTACCAAATGGGTTAAAGAAGCCTCTTACAAAGCAGTTACTAAGAAAGTTGTGGCCGACTTTGTCCGTGACCGCATAGTTTGTCGATTCGGAGTTCCAGAGTCAATCATTACCGACAATGGTTCCAATCTCAACAGTGACTTAATGAAAGCCATGCGTGAAACCTTCAAGATCAAACACAACAATTCCACAGCATACATACCTCAGATGAACGGAGCCGTTGAGGCTGCCAACAAGAACATCAAGAAGATATTGCGGAAGATGATAGAAAAGCACAAGCAATGGCATGAGAAGCTGTCATTCGCCTTACTGGGGTACCGCACCACAGCCTGCACATCAACTGGGGAAACTCCTTACATGTTGGTTTATGGTACAGAAGTCGTTATTCCTGCAGAGGTCAAAATTCCATCCCTGAGAATCATACAAGAAGCCGAGCTCAGCGATGCAGAGTGGGTACAAAGTTGTTATGAGCAATTGGCCCTCATAGACGGAAAAAGAATGAACGCAGTTTGTCATGGTCAGCTATATTAGAACAGAATGACCAGAGCCTTCAACATGAAAGTCAAGCCAAGACGATTCACACCGGGGAAGTTGGTGTTAAAGAAGATCTTTCCTCACCAAGATGAAGCAAAAGGGAAATTCTCTCCCAATTGGCAAGGCCCGTACATGGTTCACTGAGTGCTGACAGGAGGATCACTCATACTTGCAGAAATGGATGGAGAAATCTGGTCAAAGTCAATCAACTCAGATGCAGTCAAGAGCTACTATGTTTAACTTTCATGCTTTTATCAAATGTTGTTAATTGAATTACGCCTGACCTGATTCCCGTTTAAGAGGGGATACGTAGGCAGCCATATGGGTTCGATCACATTTTAATAAAAATTTCAATTCCCCCACGAATGGAAACTGGATCAGAATTTTGAGGAGGGTCCTCAAAATTCCGAAGCAAATGCAGCCGAGCACCGCACAAGCAACAACCAGAAGCATTCACCCATCAAATTGGGGCAGAATTTTGAGGAGGGTCCTCAAAATTCCGAAGCAAATGCAGCCGAGCACCGCACAAGCAACAACCAGAAGCATTCACCCATCAAATTGGGGCAGAATTTTGAGGAGGACCCTCAAAATTCCATAGCAAGAGAGGTTGCAATGTCTTGAACCGCGTCATGGTAGTCGGTTCATCCAAAGAAATTACCTTAAATTATATGTTATATTTTTATTAAACCATGCATATTTGCTTCTCAAAACAGCTTGTTTAGCAACGCTACCCCTATTATATGAACAACGAAGTCCTCGTTATCAAGCAGACAGGTCGAGCCGAGCCGAGCCGAGCCAGTGGGGATGCGAACTAACCCTCTCCTTTACAGAACTCACAATTTTTCTTTGGATGCAGGCAGAAAGACGGCAAAAGCCCAGAACACATTACTATCTTCGCAAGATGCATATTTCTTAAGGACACACTCTCAAACTCGTCGCACATGCCGACGCTTACTATCATCACAAACTACGCTTATTCACCACAATCGTATCACCGCAGTTTATCATCAGCTAAGAACTCTTACTTTCATTTATTTTCCCACACTGCATAAGGCTAATCTGCCTTTCGAGACTAAACGGTGTCTCCCCCTGCATTTTATTTCTTACACTGCATAAAGCTATCATTCTGCCTTCTGAGGTTCTACGCTACCTCCCCTGCATTTTTATTTTTCGCATTGCATAAGGTTATTATTCTGCCTTCCGAGGTTCTACGCTACCTCCCCTGCATTTTATTTCCTGCATTGCATAAGGCTACCATTCTTCCTTCCGAGGTTCTACGCTACCTCCCCTGCATTTTATTTCCTGCATTGCATAAGGCTATCATTCTTCCTTCCGAGGTTCCACGCTACCTCCCCTATATTTTTATTTTCCTGCATTGCATAAGGCTACCATTCTTCCTTCCGAGGTTCTACGCTACCTCCCCTGCATTTTATTTCCTGCATTGCATAAGGCTACCATTCTGCCTTCCGAGGTTCCATGCTACCTCCCCTACATTATTTCCTGCATTGCATAAGGCTACCATTATGTCTTCCGAGGTTCCACGCTACCTCCCCTGCATTTTTATTGCTTGCACTGCATAAGGCTGCCATTCTACCTTCCGAGGTTCCACGCTACCTCCCCTGCATTTTACTTCATTGCATAAAGCTCCTATCTACCTCTTCAAAGCAACCACCTTTCGTGACGTTATTTATTTATGCTTCTCTCGGGATAAGCTCTGCCCCTCTTTTCTTTCGCAAATCGCAAGACTAAACTCTGTCTTGTTAGCATAATACTACTGTATTCTTCATGGGCTGAAATATTGCCAACTTGTCCAAAGGCGTCATTGTTCGGAGGCACCATCTTCATGGCCCGAGAACATCATTTCATAGCATGAGGATCTCTTTTATTTAACTTGCATATCATATTCAAAGGCACCATGGTTCGGAGGCACCATCCTCATGGATCGAGAACGTCATTTCATAGCCTGTGAATCCCCTACCAAGTGATTCATGGCCCAGTACATCATGGTCTAAGAACAATTATCCTCAATTGTCCAAAGACAGCATTCATAGTCCAACGGGAACTTGCATCATGTTTATATTATGCACGATATATGCTTGTTATTTATTTGCAGGTAACCCGGCCGAGATAGCCAGCTAGGCAGGAGCGGACCGCTCCGGTTCCCCAAACGACCCCGTAAGACCTTCCCGTTCGCCTTACCCTATACTTTGCGTCCGTTCTTGTAAAACATCACCGGCCTACTTCACCGGTGATTCCGGAACTACATACGGCCCGATTCTTGTAAAACCAGGGATATGTAGGCAGCTCAGAAGCCAGGGTGCGACCTAATTCTCTCACAGTTTCATTTCGGACAAAATTGGCCATTATATCTTTACCCGACAACTCTTTCATCCTTTCCGGGTAAAAAGGGGCAGCTGTTGATACCCAATTTTTCCTCAAATTATTTTCAAACTTGCATATAAGCCCTCAAAATTACTCTTTGTAATAATGAGTGGTTTTCCCTATTTTTCCATATTTTATTAAATTATTTTCCTATTTATTTTAATATTTCATATTTAAATAATTCATAAATTATGCAAGAAATAATTTTAAAATATTTCCCTGCTCAATATGTTATTTAAAATCAAATTTTTATCTAGTGAAACTCAATTATTTCACAAATTAGCCAATTGGGTCTTATTTAATTTCAATTACTACAATTTTACAATTATAGCCCAATTGAATATTTTGTGTTATTTTAATTCAAAATTTATGCATTCTTTACATTTTATACTATTTAATTACTGTAATTTCGCCTATTTAAACTTAATTTCATTTTTTATACAATTATTTGCTATTTTTTTACTAATTATTTATCTATTTTTATGGGTATTTAACAATAAGCCACCTTTTATTTAAAACATAGCCAAAATTATACCCAACCCATCTGATTTCATTAACCCGATTGACCCAGCCCAGTCTTCAAATTATACTCGGCCCAACCCCATGCGTGATCTTAGCCGTTGATCATGTGAGATCAACGGTCTAGATCTGACTTGCCTTAATTAATTCAAACGACCCCTCACCAACCCCCTCATTTTCTCTATCTCTCGTCTCTCTCTCTCTCTAGTCTCTAGAGACTTCTGTCTCTTCATCTCCGATGGAACTCCACCGCCTTCCTCCGGCCATCTCCGACCACCATCCTTTCGACTACAAGCCTCCATGATGTCTCTTCCATCTAGCTCACTTCATCTCTAAAGCCCTCGAAGGTGTGGGCCATGCCGACTTGAACCTGGGGCTCCTGCTTTGGTTTTTTCCGGCCTCTCCGGTGGGGTTTGGACACAACCACGCCATATCCACCATGATCTTTGAGTTTCACGGCAGGTTTTCCGGTTATCTCTGATTCTCTTATGAAACCCTAATTGTTGCCTAAACCTCTCAGATCTATGGTGTTTTTAAACGATTCAAGCCTGTTTCTTTATGTTTTACATTGTTCTTGACTCAATCTTTAAGAATCTTCAATTTTTAAATATTCTACTTCTTTATTTTAAAACTAGGGTTTCTCAGAACCTTTTTATGCTTGTTTAAAACTAAGTTTCCTTGCTTTTGAGTCTGTTCTTTGCATATCGTGATGATTCTGTGATTTTACTATCTTTTATCTTGCTTGTGTTAAAAACATTAATTTTTCTAGATTTCTATGTTTGGTTCTTTGTATTAGCATGGCTGCTCGTCTCTCTTTGCTTAAGTTTTTGTGATTATCTGCCTCAAACATGGTTACTGAGTTCTATTAGCTTAAGTCATACCACCACTATGTGCTTATGTCTATCTCGATTGCTCAGACTTGCATCTTTCTACTAGCACTTGTTTAACCTGCATGTTTACTATGTCTGAGTATTCTTGTCTATTTATATGATGAATATAGAATTGTGACTCTTACTTGATCGATTTTGTATTCCATACTTAGGGGATTTGATTGACAGACTTTCCTTTAAACCCTCAATTTCTATTCAGAATAAATTGATTCGCATGTGGTGCTTTATTCTTATTGTCTATTTTCTTAATTAGAATATTTTTGAACTTAACCTTAATTGTTTACCCTATACTTAATGAACTATGATTCTTTCCTTATTTGGTCGTGTACTGATTTTATTTGCCTTATGTGTTATTGGTTTTACCGTTTGAGTTTTTGAAATCCCTTGAATTAAGGGAACCGTGTATTTTCTTACACGGATTTGATTCTTCCTTCTCCTATTACCATACATTTGTGATTCTTACCTTATTTTACTACCTGTTTTCAACTATAAATACTCTTGTCCTTTCAATATCACACACACACTGACTTGTGTTAGAACTCTACTACTCTTCCTTGCTCTTGGTTACTGTGAAGATTATGCGTTGTTGAACTTGTTTTGATTGGTCTGTTACTCATTTGATCCCACTGCTTGTTTTCGAAAGTTATTTCCCAAAAAAATTCTTTAGTTTATAAAATCTTTCAAACTGAATCATGTCTCTTTCAAACTCTTCTTCTCTTTTTAAACTCACTCCTGGCGCTTCACACTATTCTTAGAAACTTAGGTTCCACCCCCTCAGTGTGAGCATTGCTGATGCGAGACTAAATTGTATAGTTTAACATGTGATATACCTTACATTTTATACGTATTAATGATAAAATTACACTTGTTATGTGCTTAATGGAGTTTATTTCATGTGTAGGTGAAGTGGAGATGTAAACGGCGCTAAAAGGATGCAAATACGTCGAAAAATACGCGAAAGGAGACACCCGAGCGATAGCCAGGCGACAGAGCCAAACACACTGACCCTGCCTGGCGTTAGCCAGGCGTTTGGGC
>ML414768.1:7380-35869 GCA_005239525.1 Nicotiana knightiana
AATATTCATGGCTAAACCACAACCCCAGAACAATGGGTGTTTAGCCGCTCATGCTAAAATCAAACAATTGCATAAGTGTTGCATAAATTGAAAATACTAGAATAAGATGAAGAAAACTGAGAAATCCTTCGCTTCCTAATAATCCCGTGTGTATCTTCTCTCCAAAGTGGTATCCCCTCTTCAAAGTTGTGTTTTTGGGTCTATTTATATGTTTGGGACAAACCCTAAACGTGTAGGAGACTTATATTCAAAACGGGAAACACTTAAAACCTTCAAAACTCGGATTGGACCGGACCATGGACCAGGCTTTATGGCCCAAACGCCCGGATAAAGCCTGGCCAGGCCTGGCGTTAGGTCTCAAATACCCCCCAAACGCCTGGTCCTACCAGGCTTTATAGCCCAAACGCCCAGCTATAGCCTTGTATGACCAGACTTTACGGCTCAAACGCCCCGCTATAGCCTGGTTCACTCCTTTTTGACTCTTGAGCGTATTTTTGACGTTTATGCATCCATTTAGCTCGGCTTCCATCTCCAATTCACCTACACATGAAATAGACTCCATTATGCACATACGACGTGTATTTTTATCATTAACGCACATAAAATGTAAGGCACATAATGCTTTAAACCATGAATTATAGCCACACATCACTCTTCTCACAAATATTGGTCCACCAGAACTTAGTTTCCTTGTGCATCAACTTCGTCAAAGGAGCAGATATGAATGAGAAATTTTCACAAATCTTGGGTAGTAACCGAATAGGCTCAAGAAGTTGCGTACCTCGGTAGGAGTTGTGGGCCTTAGCCAATTCTTAACTGATTCAGCCTTTTGATTATCAACTTTGAACCCTCACCTGATATTATATGCCCAAGAAAAGCCATCGAGTTTAGCCAAAACTCGCTCTTGGAAACATGGCATATAACATGTGATCCTGTAGCATGCATAAAACCATCCCCAAATGCACTATGTGTTCTGCTTCCAATCGAGAATACACAAAGATATCATCTATGAACATGATTACAAAAATATCCAAAAATGGCTTAAACACCATATTCATTAGATCCATGAAGGTCTTTGGTGCATTGGTTAGACCAAAGGACATGACAAGAAATTTGTAATTACCATATCTAGTCTAAAAGGTTGTTTTTGGAAAATCTTCTTCCTTAAGTCTTAACCGATGATACCCAGATTTGAGGTCATCTTCGAAAAATACTTAGCGCCTTTGCAATTGATGAAACAAATCATCATTCCTCGGAAGAAGATACTTGTTCTAGATGGTTACCTTATCACTCTGAATCATCTTTCTTTCGAATAAATAGTAATGGGGCTCCCCCCGGGGAAGCACTAGGTCAAATAAATCCCTTATCAAGAAGGTCCCTCAACTGATCTTTTAATTCCTTCAACTCGGTAGCAAACATCTTGTACGAGGAATTGATATCGATTGCATATTGGATGGTACATATATGGCAAACTCAATTTTCCTCTCGGGTAGAATACTTGGGAGCTCATCCGGGAACACATCGGGAAATTCACAAATGATCGAAACCGACTGAAGGGTGGGCGGTTTCCCTCCGCGTCTTGCACCTGCACCAAATGGTAGAAACATCCTTTCGTGATCATATTTCGAGCCTTAAGGTATGAAATAAACTTCTCTTTTGGTGTTGCAACATCCCCCTCCCATTCGATAATGGGCTCTCCCAGAAAGTGAAAACAAACAACTTTCTTCCGACAATCCAACATAGCATAACAAGAGGCCAGTAAATCTATGCCTATGATGACATCAAATTCTATCATTTCTAATTCATTCAAATCAGTCGAGGTATGGTGATCATGAATCACCACATCACAACCTCGATATACCCGCCTAACTACCATGAACTCACCTACGGGCGTAGACACTTCAAATGGTTGTCGTAATAATTCAGGTACTTTACCACATTTACTAGCAATAAATGGAGTAATATACGACAGGGTAGAACATGCATCACACTAATAGAAAACATGGATAATATACATGTGACCACGTCTAGGGATGACTCTAGGTTCTGTCGACCTGATAGCGCATAATATGGTTCAATTGTCCACCTAAGCTAGTCAGTCCACCTCTACCTCTACCTCTTCCCGTCGGCAGTTGCATACCTTGCTCAAGAGGTCGTGCTGATGAGGAGGAAGCTGATACAGACCTCGTTGATGGCATCATATCTCGCATATTCCTTATAGGGAAAAAACGCATAATGTGACCAGGCTACCCACAAGAATAGCACAAATCAGAACCCTGATGACAAATCCCAAAATGATTTCTACCATATCAGCCACAATGCGATATCGGGGGCCTCACCCTACTAGGATCTCCACTATTCTATGAGCTCTGCCCTCAAAAATTCTAGCCCTGGCCGAAATAGGTGGTCTGTTCTCGACGTTGGCCCTGGGACTGTAATGGCATGCTAGCCATTGAATTAGGTGAATGCCGAGAAAACAGAGGTCTGAACTCACCTCGAGACTCACCCAACCTGTGGACCGGGCTCTATTATGTTTGGCCCGATCATGTTCTCAGGCTTCTTATTGTAGCCTCTTGCGATCCTCCAAGTCTGTGCATAATCTTCAAGAATGTTGTGGTACATTCATTAATCAAATGTGGGCTTAAACCGCCAACAAATCAATATACCCGGTCACTCATCTCGGCCACTACCAAAGGAGCATACCTACCCAAGGAGTTAAATTGCATGTTGTACTCTCGGACACTCATATTACCTTGCTCCAACCATAAGAATCTATCATGTCTTGCTCGGCAGAGCTCGACGGGCATATACTTCTACAAGAATGTCTCAGAAAATTCCATCCATCCTGTTGCTAGGGCAAGAGATCCCTTAGACTATTCCCAAGCCTTATTCCAAACCACAACTATATCTCGCAATCTGTAAGAGGCAAGCTCTAGAGACTCGATATTAGTGGAATACACAACTTGTAAGGTCAGCAGCATCTAATCTAGAAAATCCTGGGGATCTTCGTTCAGATTTGTTCCTGTGAATACCGAGGGGTCCAAATTTATGAAATCCAGAACTCTCATACTGATTTCTCTATCTGCGGTGGCATTGGCCTAATGTTGGTCCTGAGAGGCCACCAATAGAGTCAATAGATGTACTTATCTTCTCATATCTGCATCTTGGTCAGAAGCAACTGAAGGAGGAATAGGAGGTACCTTAGTTTCTCTATGTTTCTCAGGGGGTGGTGGTGCTCCCAAAACCTGAGCACCAGCCTCATCGTGTGGTCCACGTTGATTTATAAGGGCAGGTGGCACTTGACTGGTACCTTATCCCGCTTCTTCATTCAATCCCTGCATAACTGCCTAACATCTCGTGGTAGGCATTACTATAAGCATAAACAATATGGGGATTAGAAGCGGATACTTACGACTCAGAAAGAAGGGTATTCACTCTAGATACATGGTAGCCTCCTGTTTATAAATGTGGTGCACAACATACTAATAAACAAGAATCTACTAGATACAGCTTGCAGACTCCGTAGGACAGACCTGCTCTGTACCAAGTTTGTCACATCGCAACCATGGGAGATGTGACCGACACACGGCGCGCGAAGGCCTTGTGCGAACGGACATTCGTTGATAAATTTTTTAAGTAATAAAAACCTTGGCCAACGAGGCCTCCAATTAATAATGCCAAAATCTGAAATGTGCATGACTGACTTGCAAAAGAAATATTGGCATTTTATATATATATATTCACAACTGCAATAAATTCATAATCCACCATTTTTCATACAACCAAACTCTACTCTACAAGCCTCTAAAAGTACCAAATGACTTAAACATAAAAACAACTTAGTCGGGACATGGCCCCACCATACCCAAATCATTTAGAACATGTGATTCAGTACCTATTTGACTTTTAACAGCTACTCCGAAGGAATGGAGAGCAATGACTAATCAACTGGAACAATACCCTATGAGAGAGGGACGTCACCGGGTTTATCTGTACATGTGGGCATGAACACGGCGGCCCAATAAAAGGGTACCAGTACGAAAAACATACTGAGTATGTAAGACTACGAAAGCATGTAAATCAGAGTCATTAGAATAAGATATATGGGTACGTGATTTAAACTTGAATACCAAAGACAGTCCAAGGCGGGCGTAATCTGTGGAAACTATAAATCATGTATCATGAATATGTGCAAGCTTTTGTAAAACCATACAACTCATTGGGGCCAAGTAATATTTATAGTATATGTATCCATATATACATATCTTCAGCCACTTCTTTGGGCACATTTCACCACTTTATACGTGGACTCATAGCGGACTCGATCGTACCAGGCCTTAGGAGATCTCGGTCATACCCGGTCTCACAAAATCTCGGTGTACCCGGTCTTAGAAGGACTCGGTAATGATTCGTATCACACCACTCCATACTCGGATATCTCGGTCGTACCCGTCCATACAAGGACTCTGTAATATCTCATATCTTGTCTCATCATACCCAACTGATCAGTGATTGCAATAGGTGTCCTACCAGACCGTCTATAGCACAACTCAGTAGAGTAAAATAGATACATACACATATAAGTGCAATGCAAAATAAATTTCAAGAGATATCAACTTTATACTCTGGATGAATCATACATTCCGACCTTGGGATACCACCTGGAGACATTTTAGACTTTGAAAAAAATACTACCGGCAAGAATGTACAAGTACAGTATAACATCGTTGAGAAGGACTTAGAACAACCAAATTCTTACAATACAGAAATCCTTTAGAGCAAGAGAGAGAGAGAGAGAGAGAGAGAGAGAGAGAGAGAGAGAGAGTTACACCGAGTCATGCTAAGAAAGAAAGTTTCCCTACATACCTTGTTGAAGAATTAGCTACCCCTCTAGGATGGTTAACCCCGCCTCCAACGAACCCCAAAAGGCGATACAACAAGGCAATAGATATTATTGTGATGATTCCAAGCTCCTTCACGCTTGATCCTTCTAGATTCACCTTCGACCTTGCCTTAAAATGCTTGAGAATTCTAAATGGGTGTTGAGAGCATTTGGAAGAACTAATATTGATGAAAACTCCTAAAATGAAAGAGAAAGAGCCTCCCTGTGCTTTTTATACTATTACCAAGCATAGGAAATTCTGATGATGCTCATGCAAAATGGGTCGCCCCATCCCGGTCACTGCACCTTGTGAGGTATCTTGCGCTAGTCCCTTGAAACGCCCTTTGCCCTCATACGCGTTGTTGACGGACTGACCGCGCTAGACGCCAAAGTTACCAAACGTGTTTTTGGTGTGGGGTATAACATAATCAACCGACAGACTTTTTTACCAAGTCTTGGAAGAGCTCAACATGATCACGTTGCGTCCAAGCTAGGGATGGAGAACATCTTCGTATCCCCTAGCTTGAGGGGGGTGTGAGAAGAATATACACTTGTGTGGTATTACTTAGACTAACTTGGCTTACCTTATGATAAGTTAACCCCAGTTGGGTGTATAGTTGCATTGGAACGAGAGTTATATTGTACAGTGTATTAGTTAGTGGTTAGGGAAGTTAGTTAAAAAGATAAATATACACATGTAATCGGGTACTTTGCTCGTTGAGCTGAATAGAAAATATTTCTTAAATCTTCCGTCTATAATTTCTCTCAGCTTGAAAAATAATTGCTCTTAACTCTTATACGATATGTTCTAGGGTATTTCGTGACTAGAACATTGTTCTTTCATTCTTGGTTTCTCCGTCAGTAGAAGAAACCTGGAAAGTAAATTTATCCGACTAGCTTTTGCAACTTCCCATAAATCCTTGAAGCATCTATGCCTAATCTCGTAACTTTTACCTGCAAACATGGAGACAAAAAGAAAATCATGGTTTGATCAGCTATCTATTACTAGCTATATTTTCCATTTTTAGTTACCAACCAAAATAAATAAAAGGAAAAAAAAATTACCTGAGCGTGGATTGTATGAAAATCGTTATTGCCAATTGTAGAAAAATTAGCGGAGACAACTTCAGCTCCCTCTTCCTCTACAATGCTTATTACTTCATACAAAGTGAAATTCTTTGTCAATCCACTTATCAAAACCACTTCTAGACTTGGACCCAATTCTCTAACTTCAATTACTGGTGATTTTATGGAAGTCAATTGCCATTGATATTTTCGAGCTATTGCTCTTCCTTGTGCCTCGTGCTATGTGAATTTTCTTTTTCAATATCTCTACCTTTTCTCTTAATTTCTTAATGTAAGTAGTAGCTTGATCAAGTTGATGTTGTTGTGACAGCATGTCCTGAAATGGTTCATGAGAAAGCCACGTAAAAAGTGTTAGGATATACTATAAATCATGTGTATTATTATAATATTTTTTATGGAACAATTATTTATTCATTTATCAAATTTAATAAGGTTTTATTTTAAATAGATCATGTATTGTCTGTGTGTCCATTATTTATATAGTAGATGATTTAGTGTATAGAGTTTAGCTTATATACGGAAGATCAGATCATCGGTTCTTATAAGTTATAAAGTTTATGTCAACAATCTAATGATGGAATTAGACAGACCACCGGAATGGTTGTAGCACGAGATTAATATAATTTATCTTGATTATGGGAATTGTCTAATTACGACTTCTTGTGCTAGTACATTTTGTATGTATTGAACAGATCGAATAGAGATAAGTATTTTATACTGACTTAATAAAATAATTTCTCTAGTCCATTCAATGTACTTATATTCTTAATCCTGATATAATTATTATTAGTTGTGTGTGTCATTTATTATTTTGATTCATTAAAAGACGAGATTCTTTCGTGTGTCAATAAGCCTAGTAAATTGGACAATAATTATATTCATTGGCGAAGTAATAATTAGTTGATAGAATCCATTTCTCGATTTTTGAGATTGATGATACTTCTTTATGAAAGCTTATAAGTTTTAATGTGTAAACCCGGCCGGTGGATTTTGTATCCGACACATGAAATAAGTTAAGCGAAAGTCTAAAAGAAATTAATCAATAAATTAAATTGTCAGTAATTTAATTTGATTGGTTAGTATCTGAATCTTAACATAGGGAGTTAAATAAGGTTTTATGGAAGAATTTCGAAATTGAACTAAGGAGTGCAATTATGAATTTTTAGTGGAATAATTCATAATTTATTATGGTAGAAATTAATTTCAAATTTTGAAGTTAATTTCTTAATAGGAAGCCTTGTTAATTAAATTATGTGGTCTCTAATGTGCTTAAATAATAGGAAATAAAGGAAACCTTTCCTTAGAGGAAGAAGAAAACCTAATAGGTTTGGAAAAGGGTTTTAACCTAAAAACGTGGCTATATATACTCCAAATAGGGTTGGCCATTTTTGACACCTTTTTACACGTTTTTCTTCCTTAGAATTTCGCCAACCCGAAATTCTCTCTTTCGGGATATTATTTGGATAATACGGTAGAAGACTGTGGAGGTTTAGCTGAGGTTGCGGTCTTGCAACTCTGGAATTGGAGACCAAGATTAATCTGCTTTGTTCACGCTTTAAGAGATAACTCGAATAATCTTCGTATGTGCTAATTGTTTAATTTACACATGAATATGATATGGTAATTGCTTTCGGTGTGATATATAATCCAACAAAAAGGATTTAAGTTGTATGTTTTAAAGAAAGATATTTACATGTATCACCGTAATTTAAGCTATTGTAGCAAATTATCTTTCTTATTTTTTAGGTTATTAATTTTATTTATTATAGGGGTAAATTATCTATTGTCATCTTTTAAATTATCTAATAATATAATTTTTTTTTTGGTGTTGCTGCTTATAGAAATTAGACCATGTAATAAATACCAAGCTGGGTTCAAAGAAGATATAAGGTTAAATGACATATATATATACAAAGACAGGATCAGTAGATTCGTGCACTGACCTCTCATGATTCTGTCGCATGATTTGTGCAATTTCAAGCATGTTTTACTTATTTTCTTTAAGTTGAAGAAAGGAAAAAGTATATTTTTTGGAGATTTTACCTCAGCAGCCTTTAATACTATCAAATTAATAGTCAGTCAATATCATCATCAATTGCGGCTTCCCAATCTCATATTTCTATTTCCCTCACTTTCCTAATTTCCCATTTCGTCGCTTCGACTAACTTATAGACTTTGTTGTTCTAGTAAAACTTGCAATAGAAATTTCGCTGGGGCTTGAGAAAAAGAAATGAAACTGATAGATTAAATAATAATAATAATAACAAAATCCCATCCCATTTTAATTATATGATGGTGTTTGAGTAGGTAAATAACTTTTTTATTTATGTTAATATCTAATTAAGAAGTGTCTACAAAATTGTAATCAAATAAAAACAGTAACAGTAAGAGTCGTAGACTAGTACTACCACTCTACTAGTAGTAACTAGTAATAGTGACACTCATTTTTACGCCCTCCGTTCTAATTTAACTGAGTACACACTAATTAGAAAAATTCTATTAAAACTACTTGTGTAGAATAATCTATGAATATTTGCTTGAATATTAATTATCTCATTATTAATATAAAATAAAAAACATAAATTCCAATAATTTCTAAATATTAAAAATATTATTCTTTTTTTTTAACTATAGAAAAAGTATATATTTACTTTTAAAATCGGATAACAATTAAATTTATAAGGGGTTTTAAGGATATATGATTTCACTTGACATAAACTGAGAAAGATGCAAATTGATATTAGAGATTGATTGTAAATAAAGATAATGCAAGCCAAATGTGATGTGAGCTTTGGCCCTCGAGTTATGTTGTCCTCGAACCAAATGAATATGCTATTGAAAGTTTAAATTAAGCAACAGAGTATTGAAAGCTTAAGAGAAAATGTAGTATATTGCTTTGTTCTACGTGAATGTAATGATTACAAAATGATTAGAACCCCTTTTATATAGTTGAGGAGTTCTACTTATGGTACAATTCTAATTACAGTAAGGAATCCCATGATTGGCTAATTACCCGCCCTCAACTTGATACGTGTTGAGATTCCCGTCGAGACCCTCATTCGATCTCGGATATTTCGGCTTACTGTTGCTCGACCAGGTAAACCCCTTTCGATCCCACTCAATCTTCGTTCCGCTCGGTCTCGACCTTGATTGATCGTCGTCCTTGTCCGGCCCTCGAATTTAGGATTCGGCAACCTAACTTTGTATTGAGGCTCGATACAATATGGGACCGAATTGTGGTCTATCATGATCCAACCTCGATTACTCACTAGAAGGACAGGCCTGTTCTGACCGTATACAGATAGTCCCCTCGTTTCTTAGAAATAAGATGATGAGAAACGACATGAATTCCCGAACTTCATCTTTTTGGACGATGACGTTAGTGACTAGCTTGATCATGGCACAAGCAAGAAATGTCCCATCGGTCCAGTTACCAAGGCATTAAATGCCTATCAGGCGCTGGTCAGTCACTAGACGACTCTGAACCGTCGCCTTCAGCCTATACAACTCTTAACCTTCCTCCATTCAAACTTTTACAACCACCACCTTCCCTGCTCTTGCTCTCAAAGAATCCTTACTTCTAACTCTCATACTCAATTTTCCTGAACCTTAATCAATTTCTTTGCTTTCTATTTTTTACAAATGGCTAAAACTTCCAAAATCATGCCACAAAAAGAGGCTCCTTCTTCATCGCGCTCTGCCGGCGATGCTGCTGCAGCGGAACCCCACCCTGGGAAATTTGTTCTGATGGGGTGCTCGACAGTTTTCGACTTCAAGATAGAGAATACCCCGTCGGTGCAAGCCGATGTCAAGGTACATGTTCACCATTACTAAGGGCCTCCTCGATAAAGTCAAAGAGGAGTGCAATTGGGAAAATAAAGACGTGGTCGTTCCCTCTCCTGAGGAATCGATCACCACATATGTGGAGAGGTACTTAAGTATTTACACTTACCCCTTCACGTTTAGCCCCCTAGACCCTATAATAATAGCCTTCTATAAATGGTACAACGTTGCTCTGGGGCCAGATCCACCCGTAGTTCTGGAGAATCGCCGTCCTTTTCTTCTTCTTCACCAGCAAGATCGAGGAAAGCTTCTTTATCCTCGATCATCTCATGCGCTTCTACAGTCCCCAGATTTATCAAGGACTAATTAAGCTCTCCCGCCGGGCCAGCAGAGCCTCGTTCTCTAGTATCGACGAGATCCACGATCGAGGCTGGATGGGCCGGTTTTTCCGAATAAGGACATCGGACCTGATCCCTCCGGATGATATGTCATTCCCAGAGAGGTGGAACTTTAACCGTAAGTGTCTTCTCCTTGAATTCTCATTTTTCCGTTCTTACTTCCTTCAACCTTTGCTTATTTTTATTTTTTTATTGCAGTTGTGGCCCAAATGCCGGACCCGATTCCAGAGTTAGAAAGATAGGTCGAGGGCCTAGTATCTCAGAGGTCCTACTCTGAACGGGCTTGGATGGAACTTTCCAAGGGTCGATGGGAGGCTCGCAACCATGGTAAGCATCTGCTCTCTATTTGTTTGTCACTTTAGTCTTTTCTAAACTAACTTGCTTCCTTTACTTTGCATGTCTCGGGAAGGATGTCCCGATGAGACCTCCTTTCAGCGACGAAGAAGTCCGCCCTCAACCATCAGCTCCAAAGCCTGCTAAGGAGAAAACGAGGAAGAGAGCCTCCAGTTCCCTGGGCTCGAAAAAGAAGAGACCGGCGAGGAAGCCTCGTAAGCCCAAAGGAGATGTTATTCCCTTAACTTTGGAATCAGTCCGCCAGCTAATGGACGAATCTGAAGAAGAAGAACAAGAAGAAGAAATCGGGTTGGTGGCTCGTCTGCGGGATACATTCTCGGTACCGAAGTCCTCCAAATTGGAGGCAATCTACAATGGGGCTTCGGTCGAGGTCACTGAGCCAGAAGTCACTTTGTCCTAAACAAAGACGATAGAGGAAGAATCTCGAGGAAAGGCTCCCCAAATAGCAGAAGAGGTCCCTGGGGTTGAGCTCGGGGTGGTTGATATTTCTGACTCCCCCCAAACATCAGATTCCATGATTCGAGAGGCCAACATGCTGGAAGGCCAGTGGGTTGATCTTCATGGATTCTTTGACGGGCTCGAAGTGGCTACTTTCCAGGAGATCCCCGATTTTGGTGACCTATCAGTGAGAAAGAAGGTACCATCATTGGGGGAAATTGGATCTCCATCAAGCTTGAAGCTGGTAGACCAATTTCCGGCTCTAGGCTCCAACCCCAACCGCAAACGGCATCTGGTGCTGACCGTCCTTGAAGATGCCCGAATTTTCTCCCCTAGATCGGAGTCGCCAGCTATCTTAGAGTCTTGGTGATTGAAGAGGACCAGGCGGTGGAATGCCGTGGGGGCCGCCTACTTGTTCAACGAGGCTCAACACACACTAAATTGGGTAACCTTCGAGACTTTTACCCCCTTACTTTCTTTGTATGTAGATTTCCCTTAACACTTTTTTTCTTTACTTGTAGACTTAGGTGGTGCACCACAAGGCCTTCATCAATGTTTGAGATGAGCACAAGGCCAAAGTTCGGAGCCTTAATAAGAAGAGCGATACTTATAGGCTCTTCAGTGAAAGACTCCAGGCCGATTTTGTTGCAGCTGGGGAGGAGCATACTGACATGGCCGAATAGGTATTCTGAATGCTCCATGATAGTGATGTCGAGTTAGAGATAACCACTAATGACCCCATTTTCCAGATCCAACAGAGGCTAGAGCAGATCGACCGACTCAACATGGATGTCTTGGTCGCGATGAAAGAGACTGTCTAGGCTCAGTTGGATTTGGTTGAGGCTCAGCTTCGAGCTGAAAAAGGGAAAAACTTGGTACAGACCAAGAAGATCAAAGAGCTCCAGTCTCAGCTGGATTCAGCCGTCTGCAAGCTCGGGGAAGCTAAGTCTGAGGTGGCCAAGGCCTACATCAGAGACGATGAAAAGGTGGCCTAGTTAAAAATCGACGTCGAGGCCATCCAGACCAAAGCCAGAAGCATGATCGATCATGTGAAGTGGCAAGGTCGGAGAGAGGCCCTCGAGGACGATCAAGCCAAAGACTTCAACAATGCGGCTGAGATTGACAGTGCCCGAGCAAAAGAAAACCAGGCTCAGAAGCTGGCCTTCTCCGAAGATGAGTTCGAAGAAAAAGATCTCGAGGACGGGGATGCTGTTTCGACGGAGATCAAGTTTCTTAAGACTTAGTATTTTTGTTCTTCTTTTTTGTGCTTTTTTTTTCTGGGGCTGTTTTTGGGCCGTTGTAAAGAACTTTTATCTGGAATTGTTGCCTTTGTAACTAAGTTTTGAAGTATATGTATAAAACTTTTCTTCCCTTTTGCAAAAGTTGAAATGTCTAATAAAATAACTAAGTCATATTTTATTTTCTTGAAACCGAATCAATATAGCCTTTAGGCTTTATGATTGAGTGAGGTCTTGCTCGAACTCGAAGTAAGGTAACCCTTAGGTTTTTCAGCTGAGCAAGAATGATCTCTCGAACTCGAAGTAAAAGCAGCCTTTAGGTCTTTGTATTTTTTGTATTAGGCTGATCTGTCCTTTTTAAAAAGATTGTTTATATAAGTAAGGATTTCTCCCCTTTTTGGATTTTTATCATTTGTGTTTACAAATTCGGAATGCCTTAGCATAAAATAATAAGGAAACGTACGAGAGTTCTAAACCTTTGCATTCATTAGAATTTTGATGCTCGATATTATCGAAGCCTTTTATGACTTCGCCGGGGGTAGCCTTTAAAATCGCGTATGAAATTCGAAGGCCTATTTCGTTACAGAATTCGGACATCTCCGAACCGTGATAATTTGGTCGTAGCTTCTTAGTATGGGATATGCCCGTTGGGCTTATTTTCTGGTTTACTTCGAGCTTGCCCGAAGTAGTAGTCCCCGAGTGGGGTGGACGTGGCCTTTAAAATTCGAGGGTTGCCTAAAAGGTCTTATAACCTCGATGTTTCAATAATTCGATCTTTTTCGAATTTACTTTTCGGACGGCAGTCCTCGAGCGTAGGGGTGATTATCCGAACTCTGGTTATGATCGGCCTTTAAGCCCGTTTCCACAATAGATCGAAAGTATGGAATTGTAAAGTAGAAAACTTTTCTAAGTCATGAGATATTGTCAAGGAAAAATACTTCTCTTTATTTTTGAAAAAAATGATTATACATGCGTACATGTTCTGTGCCAGGGCTCGAGCAACCTATGTGGGCACAGTTCGTTTGACCGTTTGGCCCTTACAAATTTCACCTATCGAGACCCCGCTGTTATGAAGTAATTTCCTCGCAAAAAAGTTGACATTCAAGGGCAATGCTCCTAGTATTTGAGGTTGATTGCAAAGAAGCCTCGGATACTATTGAATTATTCTAAGTTAGCATGATCAATGGTTGCCTCATTAAAAACCTCACCGGAAAACCCATTTGGGACAAAATGGTCTAAGGGAAAAATAGTGCAATGCGTGCTTTTAGACCTAAAGACGTGTAAAAAAAAATCCATCGATGTTTCTGGTTGACCACCTGTAAGAGTTAGTTTAAAATAGAAATGAAAATGGAAAGGGGGTCGTACCTTAGCAGTAGTTTCGTTTTAGGGGTGATATGTTCCAATTGCTCGGAAGCTTTTCCCCGTTTGCCGTTCCGAGCTTGTAAGATCCTTTTCTAGTGACTTCAAGAATCTGGTATGGTCCTTCTCAGTTCGGACCCAATTTTCCTTCATTTGGATTTCGGTTGTTGAGGGTGACTTTCCTTAGCACCAAGTCCCCAACGTTAAAATATCGAAGATTGGATTGTAGTACCTTGCGATCCATTATTTTTGGCCGGCCAATCGGACGAGGGCGGTTTCGCGTTTTTCATCCAAAAATTCTAGGCTCGTATTTAGGGCCTCGTTATTTGACTCTTCTGTTGCATATCAAAACCTGATGCTAGGTTCTTCGACCTCGACCGAAATTAGAGCTTCGGCGCCATAAACCAATAAGAATGAGGTATCTCCGGTACTGGATTTTGATGTTATGCAGTATGCCCACAGAACCTCGGGTAGTATTTCTCTCCATTTCCCTTTAGCGTCAGTCAATCTCTTCTTGAGATTTTGGATGATGGTTTTCTTGGTCGATTCGGCTTGTTCGTTCTCGCTATGGTGATAAGGCATTGACAATATACTTTTGATCTTGTGATTTTCGAGAAATTTAATCACCATGATGCCGATGAACTGCTTTCCATTATCACACACAATCTCGGAGGGCATCCCGAATTGACATATGATGTGGTCCCAAATAAAGTCTATGACCTCCTTTTCTCTGACTTTCTGGAAAGCCTGTGCTTCAACCCACTTAGAGAAATAATCAGTCATAGATAAAATAAACTGATCTTTACCTGGGGCCGATGGAAGAGGGCCAACGATGTACATACTCCATTTCATGAATGACCATGGGGATAAGACTGAATGCAGCAGTTCCCCAGGTTGATGAATCATCGGCGCATGCCTTTGGCATTTGTCGCGTTTTTGAACAAACTCCTTTGCATCTTTCTTCATATAGATCCAATAGTACTAGGCTCTGATTATTTTGTGGACCAATGATTCGGCACCGGAATGATTTCTGCAAGTGCCCTCATGGAATTCTCTTAGGACGTACTCGGTATCTCCCAATACCAGACATATTGCTAATGGACCATCAAACATCTTTCTAAATAGCGTTCCGTCTTTGGACAAGGTGAATTGTGCTGCCTTTTTGCGCAGAGCTCTCGACTCCTTTGGATCCGATGGAATTTTTCCTCTCTTCAAATACTCTATGTATTTATTTCTCCAATCCCAGGTCAAACTTGTGGAGTTTATCTCGGCATGACCTTCTTCGACCACCGATCTCATGAGTTGTACGATAGTCATACTCGGCCTTATTGTTAGTCAATTTTGTAGTCCTGATAGATTGTCTGACTACATTATCTTTGGGTGGTTTTAGTACGATGCCTATCCCGAACCCTTTCATGTTCGAAGCACCGTCCGTAAAGAGGGTCCAGACTCCCGAGGATGTACCCAATTTTATAAACAGTTCTCTTTCAACCTCGGTTACGAGGGCCTGCGTGAAGTCACCCACAAAGTCTTCAACTATTTGAGACTTGATGGCTGTTCGGGGTCGATATTCAATAACGTACCTGCTGATTTCTACGGCCCATTTGGATAATCGACCCGAAAGCGCGATTTTGTGCAAAATATTTCGAAGTGGATAAGTTGTTACAACACATATTGGATGACATTGAAAATATGGCTTTAGTTTCCTAGAGGTGATATTAAAGCAAGCGCTAAGTTTTCTAAGTGTCGATATCTGTCTCGGCCTCACCTAAGGTCCAACTAACATAATAGACAGGTAATGGCACACCTTTTTCTTCTCGGACCAAGACCCCACTTACCGTTATCTCCAAGACTTCCAAATACAAGTAAATATGCTTGTCCGCTTTTGGAGTGTGAAGTAGTGAAGGGCTCGATAAGTACCACTTTAGTTCCTCCATGGCCTGTTGGCATTCCGAAGTCCACATAAAACTATTCTTCTTTTTTAGCAACGAGAAGAATCAGTGGCTTCTATCGGAGGATCTCGAAATGAATCGCCCTAGGGCGGCTATACGCCCCTTTAGCCTCTGCACGACCTTTACATTATCTATTATCGTTATATCCTCGATAGCTTTGAATTTATTGGGGTTGATCTCGATCCCCTGATTGGATACCATAAAGCTAAGAAATTAGCTTGAGCTGACACCGAACGCACATTTTTCTGGGTTGAGCTTCATATTGTACTTCTTTTATATATCGAAAGTTTCCTGCAAATGCTTCAAATGGTCCTCTGCTCGCAGGGACTTCATTAACATGTCATAAATATAAACTTCCATTTATTTTTCTATTTATTCTTCGAACATTCTGTTTACTAGGCGTTGATATGTTGCACCATCATTTTTTAGTCGAATGGCATTACATTATAATAGTGGTGACGTACTTAGTGATAAATGAGGTCTTTTCCTGGTCGTCTGGGTTCATCTGTATTTGGTTGTACCCGGAGTAGGCATCTAGAAAATTGAGAATCGCATGGTCGGCCGTGGCATCGATCATACAATCGATGTTAGGCAAAGGAAAAGAATCCTTAGGGCATGCTTTATTCAGGTATTTATAATCTACACACATTCTAAGTTTATTTCCCTTCTTAGGGACTACCACTACGTTTGCTAACCATTCGGGATATTTTACTTCCCGAATGGATCCTATTTTGAGAAGTTTGGTTACCTCGTCGTTGATGAAGGCATGCTTAACCTCGACTGGGGCCTTCTTTTTTGCTTCACCGGATGAGACTTCGGGCCCATGCTTAGTTTACGGGTAGTGATTTCTAGTGGGTTCCCTATCATGTTGAGATGGGACCAAGCAAAGCAATACATGTTAGCTAAAAAGAATTAAATAAGTTTTTTCCTGACCTCGGGGGTTAGCCCCGTGCCCAGGTATACCTTTTGTTGGGGCAGATGTTCGATCAATATGACCTGTTCCAGCTCTTCGACTATTGACTTGGTGGTGTCGGAGACATGACCATGATAGTAAGATGTATGAAGTGTGTTAAAAGTGAGTGGTATATTAAGTAATTTAAGATAATTCTTAATTATGTGGATAATTGGTTAAATATTGGATTAGTGGAAATTAATAAATTGATTAGGGAGTTAGTGGACGGTTAATTAATGTATTTTGGATAAAGACCAAATGATCTCACGTGGCAGCAAGGCCTTGTCGACTCTTGCATTTGAGTGAAAAGGTGGCACATTTAATTAATATGTGGCTTTGTCATTACATTAAAGCCTAACACCTTTCTAACTCAAGAAAAGGTTATCAAAATAGCACTTAGGCAACGAATATTCATATTCACGCAAAGGATTCAAGAATTCAAGAATTTAATTGAGAAAATTTCCTTAAGAATCTTAGCAACGTAACTCTAAAGAAATCAAGCTACAATCTTTCTCATGAATATCATGCGTATTTTTCCGTACTTCGATCCGCCGTTACGTGTTGTCACCATTGACGTGTGTTAGAGAGATTGTCAGGAGAATCAGCTCAGGTATGTTAATGCTAAACCTTTCTTCATTTTAGCATGATCCAATAACTACATGTGTTTGATAACGAGACATAAAGAGAAGTTCATACCCGAATTTATATACATTATCCTAGTCTCATAAGTTACAATATTCTCCCTTATCGGTAGTATTATCTTCTTCCAGTCAAGAGAGTAGAGAATCTATATATACAGTATTATAGTATTTTCATTACCATCGAGCTATGATCGATGGGCATGCCCCTATTGGGCAACCTCTTATCAGATGGTAAGTTATATACCGAGCTTACTGTGGCCGAGCGCCTATGAGAGAGCCCAGTTGGCCGAGATACAAAGCCTAGTATGGCCGAGCGCCTATGAGCGAGCCTACTATGGCAGAGAACTTATATATATACCGAGCCTTATAAGGCCGAACAACTATTTTGCTTACTACATTGAGAGAGTTTAGTCAGTATCATCAGGTGAGCATATCTTCAGATTATCTTTGACTCCTAGTTACTTTCAGTTATTATATTATCAATTCAGTTTCATTTTTCACTATATTGCCTTACATTCTCGGTACATTATTTCGTACTGACGTCCCTTTTTCTGGGGGCGCTGCATTTCATGCGTGCAGGTTCAGACAGACAAACGGGTAGACCTCCTCATTAGGTATTGCCTGAGTTCAGCTTGATTAGTAAGCTCCATGCCTTTCGGAGTTGCTGGTTCTAGAGCTTTATGTACATCTTTTGTGTGTGTGTGTGTGTGTGTGTATATATATATATATATATGTTATGAGTAGGTTGGGGCCCTGTTCCGATCACAGTATATCCATCAGTAGAGGCTTGTAGACATATCCTGTCAGTTAGTGCAGTATGTTAGGCCTGTAGGCCTTTTATGTATATTTTGTTGGTTTGCCAGCCGTAGTAGTTATGACGGCCTTGTCGGCCCAGCTTTATATTGATGTTTAGTCAACATTCAATTGTCTTGAAATGTGGCCCATGCCAAAGTATGACATTATATGTTCAGAGTCCCTTAGTCATAAGTTGGTATGCAAGGATAGGTAAGGCACCGGGTGCCGGTCTCGCCCCTAGGTTCGGGGCGTGACAAAGTGGTATCAGAGCAGTTCTGTCCTAGGGAGTCTACAAGCCGTGTCTATTAGAGTCTTGTTATGGGTGTGTTGTGCACCACACTTATAAGCAGGGGGCTACAGGGCATTTAGGACTGTCACTCTTTCTTCTTACTCTATATCGTGTTGTAGAGCTCAGTTGTAAGAACTCAATTTCGTAAACTCTATCATATTCATTATAAGACGATGCCTACATATAGATAGACGGTTGGTAAGGGATTGAATGCGGCTGTGGAGGAGTTGAGTAAGAGGAACTCGATTTTGCATCATGCCATGATGAGTAAATGTGAGGTCTTCAGCAGATCATGCGTGTACTAAAAGGTGTAAGGATCTTTAAGGCAAGAATACTTATCCATTCTTACGGTAAAAAGGAATAACCGAATCGGAAGTTAGACACAAGCTTCAGCAAGTAAAAGAAGCAAGGTGAATAAGGGTGCGAGGTACCCAGTTAATAAAGATTATCATTATTTACCATTCAGGAAGGGAGATATGAGCATTTTGAGTTACCTTCAATAGTAACACTGATCTCAGTTATGCTCTATAGGAGCTAACATATATAGTTTAAGAGAAGGACTAGTTATCACGATCCGGTCGGGTTAGAGTAACCCAAAATAGTGAATGAATTGTTTGCGTTAGTTGACGTCTCTGAAGGATATTGCAAAGGTGCTAATAGATCTCCTTGTTAGACACCCAGATGGTGTACTCTAAAATAGTACAACTGGATATGTGTATTACAAAGATAGGCACTGGAAGCCTAGAAGGGATAAATATTACCTTAGAGTGGCTCCCGTCCCTAGTAGAGAGATAATGTTAGGCAACCCGAAAAGCTAGTGGATGGAGCAAAGGGGAGCTAAAAGCAGAAGAATGTCTTGTTCAAATTTTCAGAATAAAGTAATAGACATAGAAGATAGCGGGAAATAAGAAGAGAGTTAATGAAGCATTATGAGTAAAATAAGATACATGGATGACAACGGTAGATCAAAAGATGACAGCATTACAGAGTCTATAATCAAGTAGAGAAAAATATGAGAGGTGACAGGCCTTGAGGCACCAGAAGAGTATAGCCCATAAAGTCATATCCTCATTTCAAGAAATAAGTTCGTGACCCCAATGCATCTACCAGAAGGGAGAGTTAAACCCCAGAGTAATAAAAATCAGTATGGCTGGTGAACAAGATAAACTAAACATCAATTGACTGAGTGGTTTGATAATAGTCGAATCGTGAGAATTTGATATTTCGTTCCGGCGATAATAGAATGGACAACAGAAGAACATTCATAAGAAATTTAGAGAATGGTGATTCAGGAAAATGCTTCCCTAAAGTAAGCAATGAGAATTACCGCAAGGTGAGTAAGGGTCATCGATAATGTGAGAAGACGCCAAAGATAAAGAGGTAAAACATCTATAGGTAGCTCGTCATAGCAATAAATCTTAGTACTTCCCTAAAAAGGGGGAATATGGAGTGATGTGGCATTAAGTCAGAGACAAGTGGTTCTAGTAACTATGGAATGATAAAGGAAGAAGCGAAAAAAAAATGAAAAAGGGACGAGATTGCACTTATTCAAAGCCTACAGATATGCTACAAATCCAGAACATTATGCAAACACGACTTCAAGTAAAGGAAGTAAGGGTCCCCCGCCCGGGATGTTCGAGGCCACCTGGTGTTTTTGATGCGCCCGATGGCTGATACAATAGCTGACGCATCAATGTTGAAGTTTTATTCTGATAGTCGTAGTGCTTCTTTTTGCTCGACATTCTTGTCGAAACCACTCTTACTCACGAGCCCTCGAGAGCTTTTTCCTCGATCATTTCTTCTATCACCTCAAATGGGGTTGCATCGAGGCCCGTTATTTCTCCGATCTCCACCGTATGGCTGGTATCGATCTCTATTTGACTGTGGTTCCCGATCAATATCCCTTTTAACTCTATCGACAGGCCTGATAGGATAAGCAGACCTAGAAGGAGTTCCCAACTGGTCGTCTTCGACCCTAATCTTTGACTGATACCGATTATGCACATCGGCCCAAGTGATAGTTGGGTATTCAATCAAGTTCTGCTTTAACTGTTATGAGGCCACTGAGCTTCGTATGTTTAACCCCTGAGTGAAGGACTGAACGGCCAATCATTGGCAACCATCGGTAGATCCATGCGTTCCATTTGGAACCAAGATACAAACTCTCCGAGCATCTCGTTGTCTTTCTGCTTCACTTTGAAGAGGTCCGACTTCCTAGTCTCGACCTTTATGGCTCCGGCATGCGCTTTAATGAAGGAATCTACGATCATGGCAAAAGAATCAATGGAGTTGGGTGGAAAATTATGGTACCATATCATTGCTCCCTTTGATAAAGTCTCCCCGAATTTTTTCAGCAATACGGACTCGAACTCATCGTCCTCTAGATTTTTCCCCTTAATCGCGCATGTGTAAGAAGTGACATGCTCGTTGGGGTCGGTAGTTCCATTATACTTGGGTATTTCTGGCATGCAGAATTTCTTTGGAACGGGTTTAGGAGCCGCGCTCGGGGGGAAGGGCTTTTGCACGAACTTCTTTAAATCCAAACCCTTCAAGATCGGTGGTTCCCTCGGAATTTGATCAACTTTGGAGCTATATGTTTCTACTTTCTTGTCATTTGCTTCAATCTTCTTCTCCCCCGATTCAATTCTCTTTGTCAGCTCCTCGAGCATTTTTATGATAGCAGGGTCGGTCCCTGATTCATTCCCGTTTGATTTTCCTGGCACCAGTTCAAACCTGTGAACGACTTCCTGCGATGGCTCGGGCTCGACCCTACTCGGTACATGGTTCTGATTTTGAAGTTGTGTATTGCAGCTTGTTGAGCCTTCAACATTTCGAATATTATTCGAAGGCTGATTCCACCTTCTTCACTGCCCTGTGCGTTCTGACCGGCTATCGGACGTCTCTGCAGATGCTATTTTCGGGGTCGACGGCCAGATTTTCATTAACAACAATATGGGAACTGATGTCAATGGGGTCTACAACTGGAACTCCATCGAGGTCAACTAGAGGCACTTCGTTCCCTGGGCGGCTATGTTGTCGTTTTCTCCATGAAAACCAAGGCCATTGTCAATTTGTGTGGGTACTGCTTGAGAGTTTGACATGCTGATCCCGGAATCAAAAACGCTTACAAGAACAAGTGTAAAGCAGTGTGTGTTACGAAAATTGTACCAGACGATCACTATTATCATTAGCCCCACGATGGGCACCAAACTATTTACCCTTAAAATCAGATAACAATTAAATTTATAAGTGATTTTAAGGATATGTGATTTCACTCGGCACAAACTGAGAAATATGCAAATTGATATTAGAGATTGACTGTAAATAAAGATAAAGTAAACCAATGTGATGTGCAGCTTTGGCCCTCGAGGTAGGCTGCCCTCAAAATGAATATGTTATTGAAAGTTTAAATTAAGCAACAGAGCATTGAAAGCTTAAGAGAAAATGTAGTATATTGCTTTGTTCTACGTGAATGTAATGATTACAAAATAATTAGAACCCCTTTTTATATAGTTGAGGAGTTCTACTTATGCTACAATTCTAATTACAGTAAGGAATCCAATGATTGGCTAATTACCCGGCCTCGACTTGATACGTGTCGATATTCCCATTGAGACCCTCGCTCGATCTCGGATATTTTGGCTTACTATTACTCGACCAGGTAAATCTCTTTTGATCCTACTCGATCTTCGTTCCGCTCAGTCTCGACGTTGATTGATCGTCGTCCTTGTCTGGCCCTCGAATTAAGGATTCAGCAACCTAACTTTGTATTTAGGCTCGATATAATATGGGATCGAATCGTGGTCTATCATGATCCAACCTCGACTAGTCACTAGAAGGGCAGGCCCGTTCTGACCGTACACAGTATCACACAGAAAAAAAATACTTTTTATTGTTCTCGTTGGTGGGAGCATATTTTGGGAATGTGCAATATCCACACGTGGAGCACATTCTCATTTTTTTTAATTATTAAGACGTCTGAATATGAATACACATCTGAACATTAAGATATGTATTAAGATTAAGATATCTGAATCTGAATATCAAGATATTTATCAAGATATGAATACTAAATAATTAAGACTGTTTAATTTTTTACATCTGAATGTATAAAATTTCTCTTTATTTGAAAATTAATAAACATAAAATTCAAATAAAATACCTTTTTATCTAATATTCTATCAATAAAATATATAGTTTGTAAAAATATGATAGTTATTGGTAATGATGACTAACGGTAGTGCTTGTGAATGCCGACGAGAGACGGTGGTTGGTGCTAATTTTGGTTGATGGTGGTGGTTCAGGATAGTAGCTAGTGGTGATTAGTAGTGGTGGCGATTATAATTGAGGATGGTGGTGGTAGGTGGTGATAGTTAATCATGATGGATGTTGGTGGTAGTTATGATTAAGGAAAGTGATGGTAGTTTATAATGATAGGCAGTGTCGGCTATGGTTGTTGATGGTGATGGGGTGGTTAATTGTGGTAGTTGAGGTGGACGAGTGTTGGTTGTGGTTGAGAATGATAGTGGTGGGAATGGTGGGTGGTAGTAGTAGATAATGGTGGCGGCTATGATTGAGGATGATGGTGGTGGTGGTGGTGGGTGTCATGGTAATAGTTGATAATGATAGGCAGTGGCGAAATTTAATAATGAATATGGATGATAGCATCTTAATGAAATTAAGTCTCTGTTATAGATCTTAATCATAAAGACTCATTAAATGGTTGTAATTTAAAAAGCAAACACATTTAATGATTAAGATCTGAATAATTAAGATTCAGACTTTAAAAACAAACACATTTAATGTCTAAGATATGAATAATAATGATTGAGACCTCCATTAAGTGCAAACAAAACTATTGACACGATCTTAAAAGTTGACGGCTGTAATGCCGTACAAACTTAATACACAAATTATAGAGTACCAAATTTTGTCAAAAAAGAATTCCAAATAACTGATTACTGATCGCTTCCTGTTATTTTTTCATGCTACAGGATCGGGGGAGCCAACAAAGAAGGTACCAACTAGTAATTTTTACTTATATTTTGTATTTGTATGAAATTTTTTACTAAATAAGTGCAAAAATTAAATTTCGAGTCTGGTAATAACTAATTCAACACAAGTAATAATAACTAATAACTTCTAGGCACTTAAGATCTTCAATTTCCTGCTCCTAAATAAATATTCTTTAGGATTTAATTGACGGTATAACATATTAGTCCCCATTTTTTTATATCATGTTACCAATATGTTTTTTTCATAACATCTCGGTATAGTTTCTGCATTTCTTATCAAGTCCGAAAGTATACTCGTAATTCGGAATTGCCTAGCAAAATCTTCGCCAAACTCGTAATTTTTATATATATATATATATATATATAAAAAAACCCTTGGCTTGAGCTAATTCATTCTCTGTCTGTCTTAGCTGCTTTTTCAGAAACTCTATTCTTTTTTCAAGATTTGTATTTTCTTGTACCAGTCCTTCATTCTTTTGATTTAGCCTTTTGAAGGCTTCAGTCATGGAGTGACAGTGGTCGCAGAATATGATTTTGTCTGTATCTTTCTGTATATTGTATTGTGGTATTTTTTCTGAGTTCTGTCTAAGGGATGGTGAAATATAGTAGTTTGGTCCTAGAATTCCTCTAGCATAGTCTAAAGCTTCCGTAAAATCATTGAATCCCTTAAAAAGTGGTTTATCTACATCTTTGATTGAGTCTATTACCTCAATCCAAGTATGAAAAATTTCATTTATTTTTCCGTGTATAACTACAGAAAATTTACAACGAAGGTTTTATACTAGCTATAAATTCCTTTTGATAAGAGGATGTTTTAAACAGCCATGACCAGGGTGTGGTTAAAGAAGATAGTTGTTAAGATATAGGTTAAGAGAAAGAGATGAACAGTAAAACAGGATTCATGACTGGACAAAGTNACGTCCAAATGGGAAGAATCTGTGAGTACCCAAGCTTTTCCGCAGCATTTGCCATGTTATATAAGTAGTAAGTAGTACTATATAATGATTTCAACACCCACATACATTTATCTACACTACATGGTATCTTCCTACTAGATATATAGAACAGAAGATTGGTCTCTAGCTTTGATATAAAGAATGTAAGATGTTATGTTATGTCCCTCTTATTCACATCCTAGTTGCTACTCTATATATGCGTCTCCCTAACTTCCCACTTTTAAAGCTGTAAATAAAGTAATAAAGGTCAAATACATAGACAATCAACTAAAATTGATGCTAATTTATTAACTCTTGTACCAATATTAGATACTTCAACACCCAACAATATCAACCTATTCAATGCTAGGAATGATGATAGTGTTGGATATTTATGTTTTAGTTTTACATTGGTTATAATGAAAATGCATAACTTAGTTTATCTTTTTCTTTAGTGCTTAATTATGTAATTAATAGTACTTATTAGCTATACTTATTTTAGCATGACATATAGTATTTTTTGATTATGTTAATTTTTATTATGGTTTATTAATTAGCAATATTTGCTTTACGTAATTTTATTATCTTTGTTATTGAATATTTTAATATTATATTATGACTTATCTCATATTATTGTATTATTTTCTTGGAAAATATATTATATAGTTGTATCTTACTAGGACTAAAGAAATATTTGGAGCAAAAATTACATATTTTGTACTACTAAGACTTTATCGGAAAAAAAAACACGAAAAACCCCGTAAAACCTGAAAAAAACCGAGATTGAAAAACTCGACTGTGTTGGTTGTTTGGTTATAGCTTTAAGAATCTGACACCTTTAGTTTGGTTTGGTAATTAAAAAATCCGAACCAATCCAACCTATATACACCTCTAATACTGACTATTAGGTGGGAAGAATTTGAGCGTTTAAGAGAAAACTTTATGACAATAGGTGGAATAATTCAAGACATAAACCTTCTAAAAATCTTTACACAATCAATGAGAGACAAAGTATATTTTCTAATAATCGATGGCCATGAGAAACCATGAAATCCAAACCAATCGTTAAAATAGTCCCACATCGTTGTAGATGAAGTAATTGATCTCTTTATATGATCTTGAAAAACCATCACCTTATGAGTTATCTTTTTAAATTGAGTTTGACTTGAAATGTAATTTGATTTCAGAGCCAAATGTAAATGTCTTAGGCATTAGGAAAGGGTGGACGTGCAGTGTAGCAAGAATAGCTCGACAACAGTTGTACATCGAATAATTAATCTATTTATTATATATGGTTTTGGATAATACTCAGGCAATATGTGGAATGGACTAGAATATTATAAACTCCTTGTTAGTAATATTTATTTGTCAAGTAATTCTGAAAATAGAAAATAACATAGAAAACAGAAATGTAGAAGAAGCAGAAAACAATACGAGTCCACTGAATTTACAGTGTTTTCTTAAGGAACTTAATCCCCTCCTAGTACCCGAGGTTATTGGTTATTTCCTCCCAAGATAAAACGAATTATACACTAGTGTAGCGATACTTCACACCCCAATGTTTCAGCGAACACAAATGGCGGTAGCAATCACACTTCCTGCATTTGTTTTGTAAAGAAACAATGCAGAAAAAAAAAAAGATTTTAGAATTTTCGTAAGAAAAATCCGACTGAATGGCTCTGAAGCCGAAGCCGAACGTGCGAGGTTTGGCTTCTTCTCAACTCTTTAAGAGGTACAAAAAGTGTAATTATTTACATACTCAACAAATGAATTTCCTCCTCCAATATTGGACAATGTTCCTTAGTAAAGGAGGAAAAATCAAAATTTTATTTTTCCCTCGATTTCCCATTTACCTCAATTTTGAACAAAAATCCATCACTCTTTTGAATACCTTATTTAAACGAGAAATGAGTGTATTCTATGATACTTTGGTTGGTGTTGTTGCTGACAAAAGTACTTACATACGATATGGGTAGTGACTCTCGATTCACCAAAAGAAAAAGAATCATGATGAGCATATTATCGTAGGTTTTCTAAATACTAAATTTAATATTTTTTGCTAAATTCATGACGGGTATCATAAAATTCTGTCACGAGTTTTACTTACTTATTTTGTATAAACTTATACACACATATGCGCGCGCACAAAGCCCATCTAAAAATTAAGCTTTGTTTCTTTTCCAGGCCAAATAATTACCCAAAGCAACGTAAATACTTATGGTTATTATAAATTTATAGGTATGGTTTATGAAAATCCATTCTGTATTTTTAGATTTGAATTTAAGTTATATATATATCTCCTTCATTTTAATAATTATAAGACGGAATTAATGAATTTTACTTCAAGTACTTATTGAGATGTATAGAATTAATTATAAAAAAAGTAGAAGAAGAAGTTGAGTTTAGTGTACCTTGGAGGGCTTGAAATGCTGGGGAGGAATGCGAGAAATAAGCTCGGAACAGAGATATTTCATATGAATTCTTCTCTTCCTCTTCACCGTTTTCCGATCAGGCTTTTCTGAAGAAACTTTGGACTTACTGGTTCTTTCCATTAAATTCTTGATGACTGCTTTTCTTAAAACCAACCTTAATAATTCTCGAGATAGGAAAATGAAAAAAAAAGAAAGAATGAGTACAAATCATTGTCCCTGGAAGCAATCCATAGAGTTACTATTAAAATAAAGAGCTGCTAAAAATTAAGAAGAATATGTGCTTGTGAAGATTTGGATTCTGGGAATTAGGGGTTCCTTTGGATGGTAGCTTCAAGAGTATTTATAGAGGGAATTTTATAGCTAGGTTTGGGTAGTTGCGGAGACACCCCTCATTTGTTTTTTTTTAAAGATTAAGACGTCTGAATCTGTATACACATCTGAATATCAAGATGTGTATTAAGATTAAGATATTAAAATTTGAATACACATCTGAATATTAAGATGAGTATTAACATCTGAATACTAAATTATTAAGACTGTTTGATTTTTAACATCTGAATATAATATTTATCTTTATTTGAAAATTAATAAACATAAAATTCATACGAAATACTAATTAATCTAATATTCTATAAATAAAATATATTGTTTTTAAAAATATAATAGTTGTTAGTGGTGATGTCTAACAATAGTGCTTGTGAATGCCGACTAGAAGCGGTGGTTGGTGATAGTTTTGATTGACGGTGGTGGTTTATGATAGTAGCTAGTGGTGATTGGTAGTAGTGGCGATTATGATTGAGGATGGTGATAGTTAATAATAGCGGCTAATGGTAATTGTGATTGAGGAAGGTGGTAGTGGGTGGTGGTAGTTTATAATGATGGGTAGTGTCGGCTTTGGTTGGTGATAGTGATGTAGTAGTTAGTTGTGGTAGTTGAGATGGATGAGTGTTGGTTGTGGTTAAGAATGATGGTGGTGGGTGGTGGACTGGTGGTAGTCAATAATGGTGTCAACTATAATTGAGGATGATGATAGTGGTGGTGGTGGCCGGCGGTGAAGGTGGTGGTGGCGGTGGAGGTGGTGATGGTGGTGGTGATGGTTAAGTATAGCGGTGGTGGGTGGTATGATGATAAATGATAATGGTAGGCGGTGACGGCAGTTAATAATGGATATGGATGATAACATCTTAATGAAATTAAGTCTCTGTTATAGATTTTAATCATAAGTGGTCGTGAAGTAAAAAAAATAAGCACACTTAATGATTAAGATCTGAATAATTAAGATTCAGACTTTAAAAATAAACGCACTTAATGTCTGAAGTTTGAATGATTAAGATCCAGACATTCATTAAATGCAAACAAATGAGGCCTTAATAAAGGGCATCATATGACGATGCTTAGTGAAAAATAATTTCACGTATACATGTAAATATTATTTTCATAAATATATACATATATATATATATATATATATATATATATATATATATATATATATATATATATATATATATATATATATATNCGGCGGTGAAGGTGGTGGTGGCGGTGGAGGTGGTGATGGTGGTGGTGATGGTTAAGTATAGCGGTGGTGGGTGGTATGATGATAAATGATAATGGTAGGCGGTGACGGCAGTTAATAATGGATATGGATGATAACATCTTAATGAAATTAAGTCTCTGTTATAGATTTTAATCATAAGTGGTCGTGAAGTAAAAAAAATAAGCACACTTAATGATTAAGATCTGAATAATTAAGATTCAGACTTTAAAAATAAACGCACTTAATGTCTGAAGTTTGAATGATTAAGATCCAGACATTCATTAAATGCAAACAAATGAGGCCTTAATAAAGGGCATCATATGACGATGCTTAGTGAAAAATAATTTCACGTATACATGTAAATATTATTTTCATAAATATATACATATATATATATATA